>CAUYQV010116627.1:0-10054 GCA_963574575.1 Galagoides demidoff
GAGTCACTGAAGAATCCAAAGTAAATGTACCGTCATCTTGTTGCCCCAGAGAAATTTAAAGTCAGTAGAAAGAAAAGAAGGGGTGGGGGGAAAGAGAGGGAGAAAAGAAAAAAAGTAAGAAAGGTGTGTCTTTTTCATCCATACAGAAATTAAATTCCCAAACCCTCCTTCATTTGTTTTTAAATTTGCAATCTATTACCCTATTTTAAGAATTTGTACATAGAGTTTTGGAGACTTCCAACTGGACCCAACTCCCAGGGCCAGGATGACTTCCAGGCGTGTCACTCAGCCTGGGCTGTTCTCTGTAGCAGCGACCTGCTGATTTCCTACCGGTCACTTTTACCGCAGTGTCGGGGAACACCTGTGCCTGGAGTCTGGGGTCTATGATTATCCTGAGGGGTGAAAACCAGGGCTTCAGCACACATAGCTCTTCTTTGACTGCAGAACTCACTGATGGAAAGCAGGCACAATTAACTATTCTCTAACTTGTCCTGCTTCGGTTTTAAAAATACACATTAAAATGATATTTCATTAACAGTGTCTATTAAAGTTTCACATTTGCAATAACTTTAAAAACTAGCAGATAATTGCTACATACAAATGGGCAAGTGGGCCTCATGGGTGACATCAGCAGTCTTTGGTTAGCCTCGGCAGTCTATTTATTTTTTTGTTTTTGTTTTCTGTTGGTTGCACAGTGTTGAGAAAAATCCTGACCAAAAGAGCTAAATGCGACTTCTTGATGCGAGACAATGATAAACATTTTAAAAACACATTTTGCAACTGCAGGATACTATCCAGTTAAACTTCATCCAGAATATGCAAGACACTTGAGACCCACAAGCCTGGGTCTTGCTGTACTTTGTATAATTCTACATGAATGGAAAAGAGTAAGATTGTTTTTGGGTTTTTTTTGTCATTTTAATCACTTTTCAGTGTATAATTCAGCAGTATTAAGTTCATTCACATTATTGTGCAATCATCACCACCATCCCCTTGTTTGGTTTCAAAAGTTATTCCCAAAAGCCTGTGCCATGCAGCCTTGAAAATGGCACACATAAGTATGAGTCATTATTAATTAGTTATTATTAGTTCACACCAGTCACAACTTCAATTGATCTCTTTGAGCTTCATTTTTTTCCCCTTTAAGGTTAGATTCTTCAGGACCGCCCTTTCCTACTGGTGTTTCTAGAAGACTCAGAACGCTAGGGATACTGCGAGGTGGAATTTGCAGAAGTGGCCTGATCTCTATGTAGTGTTTTCAAGACTTTAATTAGCTACTTACCCTAATTTCTTTTGTTAGTTTCTTACCTGTTCCCTGAACTGATCCCAATGACCTGAATCAAGTTCCTTCTGGGGAAAATGAGAACATTCACTTCTATGACATCCCTGTGTTTGTTTCAGAACAGAAAAAAACGGGGAAAAATCTATACTTTTTCTCTTAAGAAATAATGATTATTGATCAAAAGGTCACTTTCTTCCTGCAGTGATCTTCACAGCAGCCCTTTGAGGAGGATATAGTTATTACCTCCACTTACAGATGATCACATAGAAGCACAGAGAGGTTGAGCAACCTGTTCCAGGTCACACAGCCAGGTGGGTGCTGAGCTGAAACTTGAACTCAAGTAGCTGGTTCCGGAGCTCATGCTTAACCACTGAGGGACGGTCCATTTTTACTAAGGACTGATTTTTCTGCTGATTCCTCCCCAGAACTCTGATTCCATGAAAAACTTTGTGTCACAGAGGAGAAAGACACAAGTGGCCTGGGAGCTGGAGGTGCTTTCCCAGTCTCCCTGTGTGATCCTCATCTTAATAAGAAATAATACACATAAAGAAGTCAGTAAGTATCAGCTACTATTACGTGGAAACAGGCAGGACTGCCTGCCGCTAGGCCTCCTATAGAGAGTCTTGGAGCTGCTCTACATCCCAGCTTCCTTTCTGCAAGACTGGAAACTGTCACACACCTCCCAGGTTGTGATAGAGAGGGAACCTGAATAAAGTCATCATCGGCACTATTTGCTATTATGGAAAATCACAAGGTTTTCGGTTTTTTTTTTAAAATAAAAAGGACCTTTTCTTCATTAGACGGAGGATATAATAAGGACCTGAGTCCCATCCCTTCCATCAGTCCCCCGAGGGGCTGCTCACCCCGAGGCCCATGGCCCACAGCAGTCAGGGATGAACAGCTGTGCTAAATCCCTGAGATGCTTCCTTCATCCCTAAGCCCTCTGAACACAGCTCATTTCTGAAATGCCTGTTATCACTGCCCCTAAAAGCCATCAGACCAGTAGGAAAAAAATCAAACGATAGATACAACCAAATAGAAAACAAACCTCTGACCTGCAGGTAGAATGTGGGCTGAAGACAGGAAGGGATGTACAGAATTGATGGGCAGTAGCGTGGGCCTGTGTGTACAGTGGGGAGACAGGCCCCCCATCTCGGTAGTACAAGTTGGACTAATGGGATCAGTGAGGTGGCGTTTGCAAAATGACACTGAAATCTGATGGGAAAATGCTGCCTGACAGTCCTGCCTGATACGGGTAAAATTAAAAAGCAAGTGGCGGATCTTAATTCCATTCAAGATGATTTTAAAAATAATAATGCAAGAAAATACTAAGGATGAAGGAAAGTTTCTAGGTCAGTTAGAAAATGAGGTGATAGTATCCTGAGTCAGGAAAAAACAAAACAACCCCAAACAACAAGCTCAGTGAAGATTATTTTTCTTTGTTGGATGATTGATTTTAAAACAATGACCTTTACATCCTGCTTACACCAACTGTTAAAAATAACATTTGGGCTTTTGTTTTCAGCTCTCCTGGGCATAGGCTATGAAACCAACCACCTTTGTACACAGAGCAACTTCATCCTAAGAAAAGGGAAGTTGGGAATTTCAGAGAGTAGCAAAATAATTCAGAAATGGGAGGACACAGTTCAGACTCTAATGGATGACCTTGAAGGTTTGTGCCGCTGCTGGAATTGTGTCTCCCTCACTGTTTCCCTCCCTCCTCCAACATTTCACAATGCCTTCCTTTCCTTCCTCTTTCTTTGAGAGCCTCACTTGCTCCTGGTAAGAGTGCCATGGCATCACACTAGCTCACAGCAACCTCAAACTCCTGAGTTCAATGATTCTTCTGTCTCAACCTCCAGATGAGTAGCTGGGACGACAGGTACCCACCACAATGCCCAGGTAATTTTTCGTCTCTTTAGTAGAGATCAGGTTTTGCTCTTGTTCAGTCTGGCCTCAAACTCCTGAGCTCAAGTGAGCCTCCAGGCTCAGCCTCCCCGAGTGCTAGGATTGCAGGTGTGAGTCACTGCGTCCAGCCCCACATGCTTTCTGTGTTCTAGGCAGTTAAGAAGGGCAGAAATGGGACACCTCCACTCTCCACTGCTTGCTGTGCAATCTCAAGCTTGGTGTGTCACTTTGAATTTGCTGAGGTGGATAAAATGGTGGCTACTCGGAGGAAGCCAGTGGACCAAACATAGCCTCAAAAATCCTAAAACAAATTTCTTTTAAAACCTGATGCAAATTTTATCAGTATTCTGGAAATTTTATTTCAGTTCATAGATTCTAAACTTTTTATTGTCATCTGTTTAATAAACATAAACTGGACAGTTGAATGAAGCATGGTGGCTCCCCCAGAAATGTATCAGCAATCCCCTGTGTAACATTCCAGTTGGATGGATACTGAAACATGCTGGATACCCATAGCTCCTTGAGGAGAAAAATTGATTCTAAGGAGCTGTTTATAAGGCAGTGGTCTCCTAAACGGGATCCCCAGAAGACTAGCATCAGCATCGTCTAGAAACTTGTTAGAAATGCACATTCTTGGGTCCCTGGGCCACTAAATCTGAAACTATGGGGTTTGGACCCATAAATCTGTTTTTTTACCTGCCCCCAGGGAATTCTGATGCAAGCTGAGAGCTTTTCATAATTTCAAATTTTTCAGTGGTGTCATTCTAATGAATCTTTATTCTATGTAAAGTTTTTTTTTTTTTTTAAAGAACAACCCTGATTAACTTTTCTTCTATGTAGTTTGAGTTTCAGGTATAACTTCTACAACCAGAACCCCATATAGAATATATCTTTAACTTGACAGCATTATAAACTATTTTGCTGATAACACTTTAAAAAGCTTCTATTTCCTACAAAGACACAGGCTGGTAATAAAGGAAATGAAGTATCTTCATATAGTTTGCAGGCAGGCTGTAGATCACTTCTAATATGTAGTGGGTAGCAAATGTCCTTGTCAGGCTGAGAGAAGATATTATATACATCTGGCTGTCTCAGGATATAGGAGAACTAAATGACATACAGAAATGTTCCTTTTTCCAGGATGGCATAAGTAAATGGACAAGATGTGTCATTTCACCTGGCTTTTGGAGGTCTAGTCACTGGAAAAATGAACAGGGGTCTGTTCGAGCTGACATGTGCAGCCTCCATAGAGCATGAGAGCCAGCTGAGCACGTCTCTTCCCACCTCAATATTTGGTAACATCAAGTTGGTCTTAGTCATGGTAGAAGCATTTACATCAAGGAAATTGGCAGACACTGTAAGTGAGGACTTTTTTATTTGCATTTTTTTGAGAGCTGGCTTATACACGTCACTCAATTTGGGCGAATACAGAGCTTCAAAGTAGGTCCTGCTGACTGAGCTTACCTCCTCTGGAATAGCAATCTTTAAAAATACTGTTTGTTTCAGGATCACTCATCCTCACGTTTGTCAGGATGGTACCCACATTGGGATTCAAAGCAAAACCGTTGAGAATTTGTTGCTGTCTTTGCTCCTGCAACTAGCCTCTTACTAGATGCCTAGCTCCTTTTTGCTGGGGGCTCCTAGATACTCTTGTCCCCTGCCAGGTAACAGCTGCGGCTACCGCAGGAGGGAGGCCTAAGACATGTCAGAGTGGCTGGGCATGGTCATTTGGGGGTGACTCCTTCTGTTCCCCTTTCTGTCTCCTCCTTTTTCAGTCTGCTTTAAGACCAATCAGAGAACAAGAGGTTTTACTGAAAGAGCTATTTCCATTTTAAGTTATAAAGTTAATGTTCACTAAACACATGATATAATTTAGGTGCTATGCTAATAACTCTATACGCATGGTCTTATTTAGTATTTCTGGAAGCCCTAAGTCTTAGGGCCTAAGAGATAGATACTACTGGTATCTTCACTTTTCAAGTCAGGAAGCTAAGACTTTGAGAAGTAAGTAAAAGCCAAGATCAAAGAGCATTCAAATGTGGTGTATCTGATCCCTGCCCGCCCTCGAGTCAGAGGCCAGTTCCTGGGCCCCACAAAGGTTTGAGTCACGGACACCATACTTGGAATTCATCTTGTGCCTGCTTTTTCCTCTTCTCAGGCTGTATTATCTCCTTGGTACCCTTTGTCCCCTTGTGCAACAGACATCTGGTGGGTCTGCCCCATCAGGTCACCAGATGTGCCCAAGTAGGTCTCAACTTCAGGATTAGACAGAGTTTAGGTTCAAGTTAGGACAGCCTCCTCCTCCTTCCACTCAGTCAGTCCATGCTTTGGGAGGTGCTTACTACAGAGAGTTTGCTTTATAAGCACCCACAGAGCCTCAAAAACGTAGAGACCCTTTAGGCCCCATCCAGAAATGGCAATTTCTTAATTAAAGCAGAAGGCCTGGGAATGTTTAATAAACACTAGAGAGGAGTAGATAATTAGAGAACCTCCCAGTATTACATACCTAGAAGTGCCAGACAAAGTACTACAACAGCCTTGTAAATGTGTAAAGACGAGACAGTAGTACCAAAAAGGGGCCAAGGTCACAGAAGGAGAACAGGAGAGCTGCTGAGAGGAAGGGGGAGGTCTAGCAATCGACTAGGGGCTATTTTTCTACCATTATCTAGTATTTGATACACATGAGAGTATCATTCTTCAAAACATGATACTGAGACTCACCCATGTTGTTTCAAGATGTAGTTCATTTATTTCTTGGCTGCCTAGTGTTCCATTGTGTGACGGCGCTGAGATCTGCCTGTTCATTCTCCCTAACGTCGGTGGACACTAGGGATGGTTGCCATCTTTTACTCTTATGCGGTTATGACAATGCATGCATGCCTCTTCCTGGCGCATGTGTGGCAGATTTTCCCTGGCCCGGATCACATGCAAAGCAGAACCCCCAAACTCGGCACATCACGGCAAATCCATCTTTCTAGTTGTTCGAGACAAAACACTGGCACCATCTGTGTTGGTTTCCGGCTGCTGTGGTCACATATTACTACGAACTGAGTGGCTTAACACAACACCAGTTTATCTACATTTTAAATAATGGATTAGAAGTCTCGACGGGTCTCACTGGATTAAAATCAAGGCATTATCAGTCTCCTTCCAGAGGCTAAGAGAAGGTGTCCTTGCTTTTTCCAGCTCCTAGTGGAAGCTCATGGCTCTGGTCCTTCAGCTTTGAAGTCACCAACTTCAGACTGAGTCTTCCTCAAACTGCCATCTCTCTGATTCTACCTCTCCAGTCTTTCTCTTCTACTTTGTGATTGTATCGAACCCATTAATATAATTCAGGGTAATGTCCCTGGGAACTGGAAACCTCATGTGAGGTGTTAACTCAGCAAGGAATACAGACAGACAAGATGGTAAAGAGAAACGGAGCATCGCATGGGGAGGCCTGAGCTACCCGTGAAGCTGGATGAAGAGTTTCTACGATTTCCACAAGAGATAAGAGGATAGAGAAGAGAGCCAGTATTAAGTATACCTTTTACATATTATGTACAATTGAACATGTACTTAACATATTATATATTAAATTGATGTATAATTATAAATATGTATTTTCTTAACATATTATACATTTAATATAATTATATATCAATGTATAAATTTATATATTGAATAAATATATAAAATTGATAAAAATTATATCAATTTATTGATAAATGAAATATATATAAAATATATATTGATAAATATATTTATTTATAAATATAAATTATAGATATAATTATAATTATAATTATAATTATATTGATAAATATAAATAAATATATATTTATTGATAAATAAAATACATATAATATTTATATATTGAATAAATATATAAAATTGATATATAATTATATTAAATATAAAATATATATTAAGAAAAAAATATATGTATATAATCTTGCATTGATCACATAGGCAAGTTTCCACCAAATGCCCTCCCTCCTCCCACCAAGTGTCCTCATCTCTTAACAAAGAGTAAATAACAAATGTCTTACCACAAAAAATAAGTGAGGTGATGGTTATGTTCATCAGTTTTATTTAAGGATTCCACATTGTATATCAAGTCATAACATTGTACCCCATAAATGTATACAGTTGTGATTTTAATTAAAAACTAAATAAAAACAAAAATGGAAACACAGAAGTTTCCAGAACCCATGAAAGACATCTGATTCAGGAAGCACACTGAGTGCTGGACCAGAAAAATCTCCTGTTGTGACATGCAGTGAAGGCCGATGACAAACCCCAGGGGGACCCTGGACAGACAGTGAGTGAGGCAGGCCCACGATGCCCACAATGCCCGGAGCACGCACAAGTTTTATGGGGGATGCCTCATTTTTTTCCCATATAATTTTTCCTTTTATATGGGAAAGGGTTATACGTGTAGCTAGCTGTCTAGAAATAGCCTATAAAATATCAAGTAAATGGGAGGAGTAACTTAAAAATTGGTTTCATATATTTGGGGGGGGGGTTGAACAATACTGTTATTCAGAAGCCAGGTTTGTGTCTAAGGGAAATTACAAGAGATATAGAAAATAAAATGGGTTTTTTTTGAAGTTTTTTTTTTTTTTTTTTGGCCAGGGCTGGGTTTGAACCCGCCACCTCCAGCATATGGGGCCAGCGCCCTACTCCTGTGAGCCACAGGCACTGCCCCAGAAAACAAAACAATTTAAGAATATCATAGTTATTAGATATTGAGAGGTGAATACATGTATGACTGTAGCTATAAAATACAGGATGGCCATAAAGTCCATGTGCAATTTAAAATAAAATTGACTTTATAGCCACCCTCTATAAATATTTGCATAGTATCTAATGAGACATAAATGCTGACTAAAAGGGACAGACCAGGGCCGATTGAAGGATATACACTGAGTCTTAAAAACTTGCCTGAAAATATATCGGAAAAGTCAGAACGATCTGTTAATCACAATTAGTGTAATAGTTTTTCAAATTACATATGGAAATTGATCTTTGATAAGGTACACGAGACAGATTAATGATAGCCACAGAATCTTACACACTTTTCCTAGCAAGAGGTGGGTCTATGTTATGTCCCTTTAAATCTGGGTAGGCCCTGTGATTGCTTTGACCTATCAGATGTTGCAGAAATGATGCTATGGGGCAGTGCCTGTGGCTCAAAGGTGTAGGGCGCCAGCCCCATAACCAGAGGTGGCGGGTTCAAACCCAGCCCCGGCCAGAAACTGCAAAAAAAAAAAAGAAATGACGCTACGCCATTTTCCCAGTCTAGACTCCCACCTTCCACTTGCCAGCTCTTGGAACACTTGTCTTGGAGCCCTGGGCCACCATGCAAAGTGTCAGCTGCTCTACAGGACTCACCCTGTGGAAAGACTCATGAAAGTGAAGCCTCCTGGACCCTCCAACCCAACCCTGTTGCCAGCTGAATCCCCCCTAGAGACCCTAGTCCCTGCCATAGAGGACTGAAGCTTGCCCCAGCCAAGCTCTGCCCCTCCTAGACAGAAACTCCGTAATGGCTCAAATACAAACGAGGTTTATTTCTGCATCATTTAACAATCCAAAGACAGAGTAGTTTTTAGGGGGAGCTCTCTGCCATGTGGTGACTCAGGGATAATTAAATGGCTGAAGCCACCCTATTTTATTTTGCCACAATGCTTAGTTAGTTTTTCTATTTTTTAGTAGAGATGCGGTCTCACTCTTGCTCAGGCTGGTCTCAAACTCCTGAGCTCAAACAACCTACCTGTGTCGGCCTCCCAGTGAGCAAGAATTGTAGGTATGAGCCATTGCACCTGGCCAAGATCAGCAATATATGTTCTACAGGGATATTCTTAAGTTGAATTTGTAGGTAAGTCAGAACAAGTCCATTTATCTATTACCTCCATTCATAAATGTGCATCGGACATTCTTTGTAACAGATACCTGGGCTGGAGACTTTGGATCATGTCTTTTCATTCTACCTCAGTTAATGCCTTATTCTAGCATTCAAATGCTGTTTGGGCTGATTTATGAAAAGTTTGACTTAGACAGAGGAGGCATAGATGGCGGTTGTCTTCTCAATACTGTTTCTGCAGTGATCCTTTTGTCTATTTTCTTCTTTGTATACATGCGTTGTCTCCAGGGCTTGGAGGAGCCTCATGTTTGGTTTAATGTCAGGCATCCATCATCCTGAAATTCTGATTTATTAATTTACTTGAGACAGAGTCTCACTACGTCACCCTTGGTAGCAACCTCCAACTCTTGGGCTTAAGCAATTCTCTTGCCTCAGCCTCCCAAGTAACTGGAACTACAGGCCCCATCACAATGCCCAGCTATCGCCTGAAATTCTTAAATCATTTTGTCTTTGGATTTGTGCTTTGTAACTGAAGCCTGATGAAACCATGGAGCAGAAGAGATGCGTGCAATATTCATGTTCACAGCCATCTCGTGTCACCCCAATTGCATATATCTTCCTAGATAACCCATGAGCACAGACTCTAGTGGACCCACGTGTACGTGTTCATTGATACTCAAAGTAAAAACAAGATCAGCACTTTTTTTTTTTCTTTTGAGACATAGTCTCATTCTGTCACCCTGGGGTTGAGTGCCATGGCGTCATCATAGCTCACAGCAACCTCAAACTCTTGGGCTCAAGTGATCCTCTCACTTGAGGATCCTCACCTCAGCCTCCCAAGTAGCTGAGACTGCAGTCACCTGCCACAATGCTCAGTTAGTTTTTCTATTTTTTAGTAGAGATGTGGTCTCACTCTTGCTCAGGCTGGTCTCAAACTCCTGAGCTCAAACAACCTACCTGTGTCGGCCTCCCAGTGAGCAAGAATTATAGGTATGAGCCATTGCACCTGGCCAAGATCA
>CAUYQV010116628.1:0-30644 GCA_963574575.1 Galagoides demidoff
TCTACCCAGGGGGATAGCTTGAGGCTCCGTCTCAAAAAGAAAAAAAAAAGATTTCTAAGTTGTTATCCACGGACAGGCCAGAAAGCCAGGGGCTCCTGACAGCCATCTCAAGAACAGGAGGGGTTCCAGGCGTAGGATGAAGCTGCCTCTGTAGAAGCAGAGGGGAAAGGCAGAAAAGGCCTGTTACAGAACATGAGGAACCACTGGATGAATCCCTCAAGCCATCCATTTATGATTTCCATAATGCGTGCTGGAAAGATTTCTTGTTTTGGGAACCGCTTTCAGCTGGTTTTTCTGTCACCTGCAGCTGGAAGCAGGAGTGATCCTTGTGAAGCTAAGTAAATATAAGCTTGAGGTTTCTTCCCTCACACAGGCTTCTTGCAAGGCCCTGGGGGTATTCCCAGAGTGCCACACATTTGTAAGATTAGCAAAAGCGATGTGAAGAGTGGCACCTGTAGCTCAAGCAGCTAAGGCGCCAGCCACATACACCAGAGTTGGCCAGTTCAAATCTGGCCTGGGAATGCCAAACAACGACAACTACAACCAAAAAATAGCTGGGCATTGCGGCAGGTGCCTGTAGTCCCAGCTACTTGGGAGGCTGAGGCAAGAGAATCGCCTAAGCCCAGGAGTTGGAAGTTGCTGTGAGTTGTGACGCCACGGCACTCTACCCAGGGCAATAGCTTGAGGCTCTGTCTCAAAAAAAAAAAAAAAAAGCAATGTGAAAACCATCACCTTTTTCCACTCTGACGCCCCCTTTGTCACCCTGCCCTAGGGTAGGGTGGGTTGGAGCAGTCACAGGCAGTTTGAGAATCTGGCCATGGGGGAAATAAACTGGTCACTCATTCAGTGAGTGTGGAGGGACTTAGCTAAATCATGCTGGGTGGTCCAGTGTAGTAGGAATGATTTCCAAGAATTTTATTGCCACCCACATAGCTGACTCACCTGGCAATGGGCCTGGAAGGTTCAAGGCCACAGGATGTCCCACAGTGTGAGACGCAGACCACAGAACTCAGCATGGAACCATATGGAGGTTGGAGGAGAAACAAGATTCCCACAATATTCTGAGGAAATTTCTTCCATTTACCAGACACATGAAATTGTACAGAAGCATTCATTTCTTGTCCTTGCCTTGTCACAATTAAAGTTCTCCCCTGTCAGATATAACAGCATTGACCTTCCAATAGGTGACTATGATTATGAAGTTGGTAACAAACTGGTAAATCAATGTTTTCAACTCAGAGCATTGTTAAAGATGGGTCACTGCATAAGAAAACTTAAAACCTCTGAAAACTTTCAGTTTGTCAGATGTTTTCTAAATTTAACAATAGTCCTACATATGGACATGGACATGACCTTATCAGTCATGAGTTGAAACTTAAAAAAAAAACTATCAATAATGAAAAAATATTGATGACTCAGAGAAAAGTCTGAATTATCCATCTATTTGCTCTAGAGAAAAATGATATTATAAAATGATTATCATGCCATAAAGCAATCAAAGCCAAAAAATTCAGAGAAAAAAAGTATTTTCTGGGGACATGAAAAGTTAGTAAGTATAATTTTTTTTTATTTTCTAATGTTTTTGTTGTCAATGTTTGAAAATTTATAATTTGTTTTAATTTCTTTTCTCATCCTAGGTCTTTGTTTTCTTACCTAATTTTGTATTGGTAATTTTGTGGGTTTCTTTCCCAAAGAGAGGTCTCTAGTTGTAAACCTCAGGCCTCACAGCACCAGCATCTATTCTGACTGGGAACAACCTGCTTTGGGGTCTTCATGGAGCCCCTGTTGGGTTGCTCTCAGCCTCTTTGGTGTGTGGCCTAGTGGCAGCAGAGCCCACCTGCTAGATTTATTTTATTTCATGTGTTCTGCTAGAGAGCCTCTTCAGGGGACTCAGGGCTGTCACTGACTGTGGCACCTGGCAGCCACTCCAGCCATGGAAACACTGGATGACAGACTATCTCCACAGGCATGTCTCTGGATCCCAGGAAATGCCTGCCCAGCAAAGGTCCTGATACACATGAAATGTTCCTAAGGGCTAGAATGAAAGCAATCACAAATGCTTAGGAGTACCTGAGACATGGAACAACCTATCAACATGCAAATGGTGAAGGGAAATCACTCTTGCTGTACAGTTCCCACATTGCTGGCACAGATAGCAGAGGCTCCATAGATGCCTTCCCTCCAAGGTCCATGCACAGAATTCATTAGGTCTGTGAATTTGGATGGAAGAGACATTGTTTTTACTTTCACTAGCCTCTAGGTAAAATGTAGCATTTTCAATTATAAATGTAGGCCATGAACAATTAGTAGGACTGTCACCAAAAAGAAATAATGAATATTTTTCTAACCCACTAATGTTTTTTGTAGTTACCTTGAGATGCCATTTAAGTTCATTGTTACTTCAAATTATAGTCTTTATTAGACATGCTGCTAGATTTATTTTATGTCATGTGTTAATATGGAAGCAGATACATTGCTACATGATAAATTATACTTTATAATTTAATAGTAATTTCAATATAATTAGTTTCCTTTGTAATGTATTATTTGATTTAATTCATTTAAAAATACTGCTCTGAGAAGGGGTCCAGAGGACCAGGCTATCACAGGAGTCCATGAAATTGGTGACACTGAGAACACCAGTGATAAAGAAGTTCTAAGTACAGGGATATAGGAGTTGATGGAGTAAAGAAAAAAGCACTCTGCATTGCCTAGATGGCTTTTGGCTCTAAATAGGATTTTTCAACTCTGTGTATTCATCGACTACATTCGAATCATTCAGAAAACATTTATTGAACATCTATTGATACTATATGGTGACTTGTATATAAGTTATGTCACTTAATGCAACCCAGTACTCTGCTTTTGAGGCAGGTACTATTCTTAAACCCAATTTAAAGATGGAGAAATGAAGGCTTAGAGAGGTTAAGTAAGTTGTCCAGTGTCACATGGCTGAGTTGGTGAGTTGTGATTTTAGTGAGTTGGTGATTGTGATTTTCTCCTGGTGGGGACTTGAATGCCCTGTTAGAGGGAGCATGAGGGCGCTGTCATCTAACCCAGCCTATGGAGAGGCAGCAAGGCTACCTGTAGGTGATGGTAGAGCTGAATTTTGATATCTGAGTAGGAGTTGGCAATACCTGAAGGAGACTGGAGGGATAAGACAGTTGCCCATGCAGACCACATAGCATGTGGGAGGTGTTGGGAGCAGACAGAGACAGGCTATGGAGTCAGAGGAAGAGCATCTTGGATTCCTCTTTCAATTAGCCCTTTAAACTCCAGAAGGGTAGGACTTATTCTAGCCTCATTGTTGGGTTAAGACAGATTGCTGATTTAGGTGAAGTGTTGTCTCTGGGCCACTAGACAAGCTAAACAAACTGTCTAGGTTTGTTTGAGACTGAAGGGTTTCCCAGGATGCAGGACGTCAGTGAAAACTGGGAAGGTCCCAGGCAAATCAGGATGAGTTGCTCACCCTAGAAAGGTAAAAAGATAGCTTTTCTGGCGAACTAAAGCATCACTTTCCTCTTTTCTCAAGCCCAAGCAGGGGAGGGAATAGCCACTGGCAGCTTATGGGTTTGAGGGGTGAGGCAGAAGTCTGAGGTGATGGGCAGGTAGGCTGCTCCCCCATTCTCCCTCTTAGCTCAGATCTGAAGAGAGCAAAGCTCTACTCCCATGGACATGTCCTGTGTTTCCTCCAGCACACTTGGCAAAGTTTGCACACCCAAACCAACTGTTCAGAGATGACTGAGTCTTCATCCTTCGGACCACAGCTCCCTCACCCATCAGGGGTCAGGGCAGCCCTGGTGCAGGGCATGGGCCACCCATGGTAACTGTGGCTCACTTTAAATTCTTTTACCAAGGATAAGACCAGCTGTTCTCAAATGACACTGTCTATAAAAATCTGTGAGTTTGCTTGTGAAAATGCAGATCCCCAGGCCTGTACTCCTAGAGATTCAGGCTCAGCATGTCCAGAGTGTGGTCTGATGAGCTGCACTTCACACAAGCTCTTTTGGGAATAATGATGTGAGTACCCCATTATTATCTTTTCATTTTGAAATCAGTTTAGATTTATAGTAAAGTTGCAAAGATAGCACAGAGAGTTCTAGTATAGTTTGTACACAGCTTCCTTGAATATTATTTTGCATAACTATGATTTATCAAAACTAAGACATTGGCATCCACACAATTTTATTTATTAAACAATCAACTTTATTCAAAATTTACCAGTTTGTCACTCAGACTCTTCTTCTATTCCAGGATACAATCTAGGACACCATGTTGCATTTAGTTGTCATTAGTCCTTAGTATTTCTGTGACAGTTTCTCAGTCTTCACTTATTTCTCATGGTCTCAATACTTTTGAGAGCACTGATCAGATGTTTTGTGGAACATCCCTCAATTTGGGTTTGTCTCATTTTTCATGATTAGATTGGGGTTAATCTAAGTAACCACATGACTTACTGGTGATGTGAATCTTGATCACGTGGTTGAGATGGTGTCACCAGATTTTTCCACTATCAAGCTGCTGTTTTTCCTTTTCTGTGTGTGAGAAATGAGTCACTAGGTCCAGTCCACACCGGAGAGAAGGGGGATAAAGTAAGCTCCACCCTCTGGAGTAAGGAGTATCAAAGAATTTGTGAACACACAGCACACATTTTAAAAGCAATGGAGGGGCACATACACTAACCCTTCTGCACTATTGTCTGCCCTATCTACCCTACTGGTATCTCCTGGGATCACTTCACAAATAAATTCCTTGCACTGAAATCCATTGCTGGGGATGTTGGCTGAAGGCAATCCCATTTTCTTTCTAGAGCTCAAGTTCAATTCTGGGCACTGTGTTCATGTTATTTGCAGGAAGGAACTGTCATAGTCTGAGTCTTCATACTATTTCAGAGGGTTTATGAATGTATGAACCACGGATGTTCAACTTAAGGGAGATTTTGAAGGGATGGGCAAGGTCCTTTCACCTCCCAGAAGGTGCCTCAATAAAAGAGGTGTTTTGTCTCTCCAGAATGAGGCACCAGCACTGATATGAACCCTATATTGTAATAATGAACGTTCCCACCAAGCTAGCGGCTTCTTTAGGCAGGGAATGAGTTTTACTCAACTTGCCATCTTCAGTTACCAGCATGGTAATTGTCAAAAAAGCAAAGACTGGTAGGAAACATTTGTGGGTTCCTGCCCACCATCCAGTCCCCTCTTCTCCTGCCAAGAAGTTCCCATCTTCTTCATTTTGCTCTAGAAAATTGACCCCTCTCTTACTTCAAGTCTTTTGGTATGGACAGGATAAATACTCTTACCTTAGCTCCATTTCCCATCTCCTTTGCTGCAGTGATTGGTTCAGGGATAGGCGCATAACCTTCTTTGAGGCAATCAGATTGAGTCTGAGGACCCATGAGAGGAGCTAACAGAAGAGAGATGCTCTTGGCCCCTGGAGGATGAAAAAAGGGGCCTGGCCTGCAACAGCCATTTTGCCAACACCAAGGCTGACCCAGGAACACCAGGAGGGTTTAAGGTCAACAACATGGAAGACAGCAGAAGAGGAGCACTATGTGGTCCTTGGTGGCATTTTTGAACTCTGAGACAACCCTTACTTGAAATCATTTTTTCCCCCTAGTAATGCCTGTTATCAGGTAAGTCAATTTGAGTGGGTTTTCTGTCACTTGTAATATTATGTTATAACTGAATAGGGGCTCAACATAGGTTTGCTGATGGATAAGTGATATAAAACTGGAGCAGATTTCAGGTAGAGTTAGAGAAGAGTTTGTTCAAACTCTGAAATATAGATCAGAATGCTTTCTGAGAAATTCGTTTTACATTTCCATGAGTATAAGCATAGGCCGAATCACCATTCTGTCTGGGATGCTGAAGGTGGAATCCCCGTGGGTGGGGATGGGGTTATATGAATGATGAAATAGAACCTTTTCCACTTTAACAATTCTATCAGTATATTAACTCAGCGAGACCCTACAGCAGATAGAAAGAGGTATCCACAATTTGAAGGTGATAATACAAAGTAAAGTTGTGACTGGAGAAGTGATTTGTGGCCTAGTCGTTCCCTATTACTCTATACTCTTGGAATATTCCAGGCATGGAGAGCAAGGGGAAGAATTCTGAATGTGAGCCAAAAGTATGACAAGGTGGCATTGGAGTTGGGTGACAAGAGAACCCCATAGATCCCGTGGCTGAGTAGCACTCTGTGGAGAGCAGCTGTCACCAGAGGAAGGGCCCATTTGAGAGTTTGGCTACAGCTTAAGGGCTCAATCAACCCTTAGCTTGCTGACAGGGTGTGCAATGGAGTTTATGGGGGTCTGTTCATACCCTGACATATGTGTCAAGAGGAGTGTTTGCTCCAGAGGTTTGATGACACATTTGAAGGCATGTGAAAAAGTACGCATTCAACAATATTTGTCACCAATGGATTTTTTTTCTTTCTTTTCAACCGGCTTCCAAATCTGTAAATAACTGGTGGTAGAACTGGTTGATTCTTTTTTATTTTGTGGAGGTTCATTATCATGCAGCTCTTTATACAAGCACATAAGAAGCTAAGCATACATAGTCGAGGGCTTAGGAACTCTGGGGTCTGCCAGGGCCATGTTTAAGTCCTAGCTTTGCCACTGGCCTCCTGTGTGATTGCAGGAAACATATTTGAGCATCACTTTTCTCATTCATATAATGAGACTCATGGCATCTACTTCATAGAGCTGCTGTAAAGATAAAACACAAAAATTATGCAAAAATCTTGGCATACCCTACATGCTCAAATAGAGGCATAAAATGCTTATGTGGGATCTTGAGGGCCTCCCCAACCCATGGGGCCTGGGAAGACACAATTCATTGGAAACTTCGTTCTGTGAATTACAGAGGGCCAAAGCTCTTTTCAAATTCTCTGGAGTCTTCTATTCTTCCAGATACTATATCACTCAAGGAGAAGCCAGAAAGATAGGTAGGTTGAGGCCAAACAGGAAACACATGAGTATAAAGTATGATAAGGGGGAATGGTGTAGACTGTGGCTAAGTGTAGTGTGTAGGCCCTGCCCAACACAGCCGCTGCTCTGGGCCCCAGCTAGTTGCTTCCAGGCAGGAATGAGGTCTGAGTCATACTCATTTAAGAGAAGCCAGAAAGTCAGATTTTTCCCCCCCTTAAGTTCTCCTGATTTTAATTTTTAATTAATTTAATTTAATTTTTTTTGTAGAGACAGAGTCTCACTTTATTGCCCTCGGTAGACTGCCATGATATCACAGCAACCTCCAACTCCTGGGCTTAGGCGATTCTCTTGCCTCAGCCTCCCAAGTAGCTGGGACTCAGGCACCTGCCACAGTGCCCAGCTATCTTTTTGTTGCAGTTTGGCTGGGGCCGGGTTTGAACCCACACCCTCAGCATATGGGGCCGGCGCCCTCTCCTGATTTTTACACGTCTTTAAGGAATTCAAAAAATTAAAACCTGTGCAGGCCAAACAGAATGGGAGGCAGGGCTGAATTTGGCACGTACCCCTCGTTCACTCATTTGCTTTGAAGTCTGGAGGGTGGCTCTGCTCCGCAAATGCCAAGGCCACATGGCCTCTGGCCCTGCTCCCTGTGCTGTTGGTTTCTGTCCATCCTCCTGAGCCTTGAAATGCAAAGACTTCATGTAGACCAATGTATCTGTCCACATGTGACAGCTGACGGCATCCTGGGAAAACCATCAAGGGTGGGAGGAATGAGAGCAGGCAGAGAGATCAAAGTTTCTGGAATTCTCTCCTCCTCCATGACACATCCTGTGTCCTTGGAGCCTGAAAGTCAGCTTACTTCAACTCAGTTCATTGCAATTAAATTTTCTACACATTAGTGCATGTCAAACACTAGCCCCTGGGGATGGTTTTTTCATGCCTACTATGTACTTGGCACAGAGTTAGGTGTTTTAAATGCTTTGCCTCATGATAACCTTATGATTTAGGAATTCTCCTCTTCATTTTACTTGTGGAGAATAAAAGACTCAAGAGTACGTAGCCACTTGCCCAGAGTCACCTACCTAGTCCCTAGTCCTTTTTGGCTTTATGCTATTGTTCTTTTCTTGAGCACAAACAAGTAAAGCATTGAGATGGAAGCAAATGTGACAAGCACTGCCATGGTGCCATGAAGGATAGAAAAGGGAAGTGCCTTTCCCAGAGATTCCCATGTGTCAGGGAGCTTATGGGTGGTGGGGGTTTGTAGTCCAACAAAACTAGTGGTTCTGAGCCAGCAGCGCTCTATGGGCCTCCAGAGCCTGCTGTCCTAGGAAGTGCCCTGGTGGTACCTCCTGCTGCTGTGTCTGCTACCCCTAGAGAAGTGAGGCTCTATTCATTGATCTCAGACTGGGCCCTCTCAGCCTGGAGACGAGCTACTTGATCAGAATGGGGAGGAGGCAAGGCTGTGGCAGGTCAGTGTGAAGCTACTATTCCTGGTGAAACAGTTCCTGTGCCTGGCTACTTCCCGTGAGATCAGAAGAGTGGTACCTGTACACGCAGTGCTGTCTTGTGGCTGCAGGTGTGGAGCACCCATGAGTGTCTTGCTGTGATGCGGCTCAGGATAGCACAAGATTTAAGACAAGGCAGGTGTGGCTTTTTATGAGAGGTGGATGTGAGCTGGGGCTCAAGCAGTGGGTTTTTAAAGAGAGCCAGGTTCCTGTATCTCTAGCATTTCCCAGGCACCACTCTGGGGAAATTGGAGGAAGGCAGCTCACTGCTTTCGAGTCAGGACCAGTGTTGGGGAGAAAAGATCTAGTCAGCTCTGTAACTCTCTGTGTTTGAAAGGACACTAGTTGGAATGGAAATCCTGGCTGAGCACAGTCCTGTTGGAGCACTAAGTGTGTGCTACTTTTTCCAGCGCTCTCTAGTTACCAGACATGTGCTCTCATACCCTAATGAGAACCCCAAGGGTTTACAAATTTCCCCTGGCCTAGTTGGAACTGACTCTCCAAAGACGGAAGAGGTTAAAAATGTGTTTTAAGCTTCAGGCAATTATAGCAACCTCGCAGAACCCCTGACACTAAGGGGATTTATACTGGATTTTATCTAATATTAATATGACTGAGTGCAACTGAGCATCACAGGTCTAAGGGGCATCTGCTTCCCCAACAGAGCGTCTTTGGTTTGGGACTTAAGAAAGACAAAAGGATGCTTGGGGTCCAGCCCTTGCTAGGAAAATATAATCAGGAAATGGAAGAGCCCAAGAATTAGAGCCTCATGATCCTATTTTAAATATGTTTGCTGATAGCTGGCTTTAGATTGAGCGAGGTTGCACACAGAACTTCACTCAAAGGAGGCCCTGAAAGCAAGAGCAGGCCCCTTTCAATTGTGCCAGTGGCACATCGTGGGGGCAGGAAGAAAGGCCAGAGATGTTCATGGTCGCCAACAGCAGTGGATCTCAAAGGGTGGCTGGCGCTGGGGGAGAGGCTACTGCTCTCAGAAAGGGCAGCACAGGCCCTGCTGGGGGCAGCAGCCCCTCATTACTTATCTTGCCCACCAGCTTCACTCGTTTCCACCTGGAGGCATGTGAGCCATTGGCCTGTGACCTATATAATGTTTGGTGTCACCTCAAGCTGACATTTGTTCAACATGGATTTGCTAAATATTAGAACTTCTGCCTGCATGACCTTCTCCTCTCACCCCATCCTCAACTCCTTCCAATTTTTGCTAAGATGGCAAACAAAAGAACAGAGTCAGTGTTCCCAGGCTTAGTGCAATACCCAGAGTACAGACACGTGAGTCAGCTAACATCCACGAAAGTGGTTTGTTTGTTTAACCTTTCTGTACCTCTGATCTCACTCTTGAGAAAGTGAACTCATTATGTTCAGAAGGGATGGGGCTCTGCACTTCTTCTGGACTTGGAAGAGTGGTTTCACCTGGGGTTGGGGGTTTCCAGAGGTGGACGAACTCCCCTGGCAGCAGCCGGTGGCTCCTCAGCCTATGCTTGGCTGGGACAATTAATGCCCATTGATGATCCCCTCTGCGCCAGACCCTGGGCTGAGCTCTCAGGAAGTGTACAGCTGAGGACTCCCTCTCTTTTTTCTCTTGGGGAGGGTGGGCAGGGTCAGCTGGTGTAGGTGATCCTGCATTGTCAATCCCAAACACGTAGCCCTAATCCTCCCCTTGCAGGGGTCACATGCTTTGGCCTCCGTAAAGTAATTCCTTCAGCTCCTTGCTGTGCCCTTTTTCACAAAAGTGAATGTCCCTGTATGAGGTCCAGTAGGTCACTTGGTTATCGAGCACAGTATGGATTCTGGGGAAGAAATGAAGACAGACACTGGGGGTGGGGGACTGGTCAAGTACATGCATGGGGGAAGGAGGGAACATGGCATTCTAGACTGGCCCTGGCTTGAGTCCAAGGCATCATCAGTTGGGTCTGGCTTTCCTAGGGGACCCAGAGTGAGCAGGCTGGAGTCAGGCAGTGCAGGACTTTCTGCGTGGCATCTGTTGCTGCTGACTACTTTCTGGGGCCTCCTCACTGGAGGCTATACAGGCCAGGGAGGGAGGACGATCCTGGGGCCAGGTGGAGCTGTGAGTGTGGCGGAGTGGGGAGTGTGGCTGGGAAGCTGCATGAGGACTACGGCGTGGGAGGCTGAGTAAGGCCGAGGAGGGCAAAGATGGCGAAAGGGTCTTCTGTATAAGAAGAGTGTTACTGTGCTGCCCCTTTCAGCGTGGCTTGCCTCTATTGGCTGTGTATTATTCTAGAATGATACCTGCCATCAGCCAGACACATTCTTCAAAAAGAACAGGAGGTAAAGCTCAGGGAAGAGGTGTAGCAATCAGGAAATGTGAGCCACTAAATGTATATATTGCTTCAACACTGCAAAGTATGGGGTTACATTCCCATGTGGCTCTGATACCTTCTGAGGTCAGTTGGTCCTTTTTGACCTAAACAGAGATGGCTTTACCCTGGTTTCAGCCCGTTCCCTTCCCTACCCTGTCTGTGATGCCCAGATGAGGCACTTATGGTCACTTCCCAGCTCCCGTTTTCACCCCCCAACCCCTGGGACCACATTCTTCCCCTCCTCTTGGTGACCCTCCTCCTGGTCCTATGCTCTCCCTCCCTCCTCCTGCCTTGAATCCTTTTCTGGGTGAATGACAGACTTCCTTTCATGTTTGGGAGCAGCATATAGTTTCATCACCAACAACATGAAATAATGTTAGCTGTTCCTGACCTTACAAGTCCTGTCTTCACCAGAGCAGTGCCCACATCTCTTCCCATCTCCATCTCTGCCCTATGTCTGCTCCCCTGACTGTCTCCACCTCTCCCCCAACATGGCTGACACCTTTTTCATGTAGAGCACAGTAGTGGCCATCTTGTTTCTCTTGAGGTCACACCTTCCTTACCCAAAGTGCTCATTGCTTTGCCATTTCCTGAATAAATATGAAAAAGGAATGTTGTTGCTAGTGTAAATAATGACTTTTCACCCCGCTATAACCATTTTACAGGTGTGGACCCCGAGGCTCTGAGAAGTTAAGCAACCTGGCTGGATGCAGTTTGTGAGTTACTTGGGGAGATTTCTGAGTTAGGAGGGAGTTTCTGCACAGGAAGCTGGAGATGTGCAGGTCCTGGCCATGACCTGGCGGGTGTCTTGTCCTCCTGTTTTCGTCTTAAGAGATGAGGCTCATCTCTTCCGGTCACTTACTTTTTCAAAGCAAGGGTGTGGGGAGAAGGTTCTGATGTGCCCAGCTTCCTATTCATTTGCTCTTTGGGGAGAATAGGCATGAGTGCTGGGTAGGGCCACAGTGCTGCTCTGTCAGCAAGTTGCATCTCTGCAGTGACGGCCAGCCCAGCACACTTTTCTTAGTTTAACACACCAGTGGGTACATTGTACCTCATAGCTCAGAATCAATAAAGTCAAGGCAATTTCCTTAACATGCCATCAATAAGAGATTATGGAAGGGGGAGGGTTTTCCTTAGAAGCTAATGCCTTACTAAAGTTCAAATGAGGCAATATATAGTAAAATAAATTCAATCTCTATTTTCACTCCTTGCAATTTTAGTGGAGACTAAATGAAATGGAACTGTGTTGATCCTAACCCGTTCAATATATCTTCACTTCCTAAGAACCAAGGTCGTTTTTACCTTCATGGGAAGGGAGGTAAAATATAAAATACTCACCCATACTGAACAGAAATGCATTTGCAGGTTTTTGAAAGCCAGGTAGATGACTGATATATTATGTAATTCATTTCATGGCGCAGCTGAATGTGTTTTATAGATAGTGTTTAACCTTGCCAATTCTGCTCTGAGATAATCCCCCTTCTGAGGATAAAAATCATATATTTAACATAAAAGGAAAGGTTGGGAGGAGAAAAGCAGCATAATGTGTCCTGTACAACAGATAACCAGAAGTTGCTTCCATGGAAAGATGATCAGAGCAGGTTCATTGCCGCTTCGCCTTATTAGCTAATCATCATGTTAAAACTAATCAGGAGCGAGGTGATAACCACTTGAGTGGCACTGTGGCGGTGGCAGTGTGCTGCTGACAAAATGCACCCAATGCTGTGTGGCAGGATAGCGTGCGGGCGATGGCACGGACTGCAGCGGGGTGGGCCTGGGGTTGGTTTTCTGCTCTGTGCAGCGTGTGTTCTGTAAACTGAGCTCATTGACAGTTTTGAACCTCAGTTTCTATGTTTTAGGAGAATAACAGCACACATGGTAACAGATACCACTGGTTATTTGTCTGTTATCCAATTCCTATCTTCCTCCTTCCCAACAGAGCTGTGTTTTGTCCAGGTTTCCCTCCCCCCACCCCCACTTCCATGGAGGAATCTTGATTCATCCCAAGTAGTACGTGGAAGTCTCTGGTCTGGGGAAGATGCACAATCGCCGTTGGTGCAACCAGACTGGAAGAGAGGTGTTTTTACTTTCTTCTGGGGTGGAGGGTATGAACAAAGAAGCACATCGTCCCAGTAGCCACCGGTAGCCGTCTGATATTCGCATGAGAAACTAGACTGGACGTGAAGGCAGAAGTGAGACAGGCAAAGCACTGAGGCGGGAAGGCCCCAGGTCCTCAGCACCCTCAGCAGTTGTGCTGTGCCTGGAACCACTGGCTTCTGCGCTCCAGATAAATACTATTTGTTTAAAAATAAATGGTAAATTTATCTTAGAAACCGTTTCAGACTGGGACTTTTTTGTTACAGGCAGAGCAATGCCTTCTAACCAATAAGCTACAGTAGAGGAGTGTTGTAAGGATTGGGCCCTATTGAGGGCCCAATGGACATTTCTGTGCTGATGAAAATGTTCTGTATCTGTCTTGTCCTATACAGCAGCCACTAGCCACCTTGGACCACTGAGCACTTGAAATGTGGCAAGAGCAGTTGAAGAACTGAATTCTAAATTCCGTTTCATTTCAGTTAATGTGAATTAGAAATTAAATAGCTACACGTGGCTAGTGGCTACTGCGGAATATAGCACGGGTCTATGCAACTGTCTGGCATAGTACCTGGAACCTAGTAGGGTCAGTGAATGCTGGCTTCACCACTTGTGTTTCCCACACCCTCTACACACCTCTCTGAAAACTCTTTTGCTCACCAACTTCTCAACAGGTAGCACAGAGAGCAGAAGGCAGTAATTTTGTGAGCTAAGGGTTGGAAAGAGAACCAGACTTGAGGGTCAGACCTGAATAGATGTTTCCAATAACAGTGTTTGAACTTTGTTCCTATCCTACTTACCCAGGGAAGCCAGGCCCTTGTGTGGTTGGAGACCCAAGAAAAGCCAGCGTATATCTGTGGGCCGGTTATGATGTTGGCCTACAGGTAAGTGATGACTTAAGACTTAGCAGACACATCCACACAGTTTAACACCCCAGTGAGTGTGACAAAGGTTTCCTAAGAGGTCCTGTCTGCTGAAGGCTCGTATGTATGAAGCAGCCAAGCCTTCGGTGGTACGCTCCGTGCCGTGACTATTATAGCTCCCATGCGGGCAGATAATGTCCCGTCAAAGAATGGCCTTCAGAGGGTATCGGGCCTGCAGGAATTGGGGTACTTCCCTAGGTGACTGGAAGCATGCTTGTTTCTTACAAATTGTATTCATTGTCATCTGCTGTTGCCCATTCCCAGTCTCCATCTTTATTCCTCTACCAACCCCATCTTCCCCTCTACTTACAACTTGGCTACACCTGTTTCACCCATAGAAAGGAAATATTAGGGTCATTTTAACTTAGGCCAGTGAAATATCAATGTCCAGCATACTTGGGGAAAATCTTACTATATCTCCCAATCTTACCAAGAGTGGAAGGGTGGTGTGCCCAAAGACAGCTCAGTTCCACGGGCTCTGTAGGGGAAGTGGGCTATTGGTTCCCCGAAATATAGGCAAGTTTGATTCAGAATTTTTTGCATTTGAAGGTATTTACTGTTTTAAAAAACTTTTTAAATGAGAGGTAACAAAATAAAGTACACAAAACTTAAGTGTATATCTTGATGAATTTTGTAAATATGTGTACATACATATATATATATATGTGTGACATATATATGTGTGTGTGTGTGTGTGTGTGTATACACACACACATACTGACATACCATGGAACCCCTTCCCAGAACAAGAAATCCCAGTCCGTATCTTCCCTCAAAAGCAATCACTTTTATTTATATCACTATAGATTGGTTTTGCGTGTTTGAGAACTTTGCATTCATTGAATCGTACAGCTCTCCGCTCAGCTTTATGCCAGGGAGGGGAATCCAGATCGCTGCGTGTAGCAGAGTACGTTCTTTCCCCTTCCTGTAGAGCATTCCACTGCACTGACTGTATCAGACTTTATCCATTCTACTGTTTCTGGACATTTGGGCTATTTCTGGGTTTTGGTTATTAGGAATAAAGCCACTACAAATATCTTTGTACATGAGCTTTGGCAGACATACATATTTACTTTAATCAGGTTTCTAGCCCAGAGGTGAATTGCTGGGTTATAGTTTGCGTATACTTAGCTTCAGTAGATACTGTTGGAGTTTTCCAAAGTGACTGTACTAGTTTCTACCTAAACAGTGTAGGAGAGTTCCAGTTTCTCCATCTCCTCATCCAATCTTAGTACTATCAGTCCTTTTCATTTTAGTTATTCTTGTGTGCTTGGCAATTCTGGTGGAAGCATATTACCCTACTTTGACGCTCAAAGTCAGAGGTTGGGAAAATGTGGCTTGTGAGACATATCCAGCCCACTGTCTGGTTTTGTGCACAAAGCAGCCATGTTCATTCATTTAGGACTTGTCTCTGACTACTTTTACACTTAAACAGCCGAGTTGAATACTTGCAACACAGACCATATGGTCCACAGTGCTTAAAATAGCTGGCCATTTATAGAAGTTTGCTGCCCCTGCTTAAAATAAGTGATTCATGGGAGAACTGGTTCAGTAATCATTGTAGACATCTTGTTGCTGTTTTCTTCGCTTTATGTGGCAGACAATACTGCATAGCTGCTCTACTGGTTTGCCTTGGTTACAGAATACTGGGATGTTGATCTCATCAACCCTCAAGATGGATGGACAGGGCTTGGGGCACTTGGAGTTCCCAGGATGGTTTTGTCTCATTTTGAGCAGTCTCAGTGGTTAGTCCCAGTAGATGGTGTAAACATGGTCTTTTCCTGCATGTGCCATGACCTGTAAAAGTTTGGGAGGCCTTAAGACAGGAGTCCATACCAACTGTCTTCATTGTCACAAGCCTGCCAACTGCTTTCCACCTGTCTCTGCTCACCTAAATCCCCAATCCAGGTTTTTTGTTTTTTTTTTCTCAAGTCCTCAGTTTTCTTAATTTCCTTGTGGCTTTAGACACTGCTTCTCCTTCTGCAAAACACTTCCTGGCCTTGCCTATGCAATGGTAATTATAACACTGGTTAACATTCATTGGGGTCTTCCTAAGGGGTGTAAGATTTACATATAATGTCTTAGTTGTTGATCACAACAATCCGATGTAAAAAGGAGATGGTTTCAGCAAGTCTCAGTTCTTGGCTAGTGAGTGAAAGAGCAGGGAAGCAACCTGGGTTTGTGGAGCTTGACTGTCCATACTCCCCGAGGTGTCAGCCTTACCTCCCACTGCATGACACTGCTGTTACTTTTCTGATCTTGAGGATCTTCTTTTGTTCTGCCTTTTGTACCCTTTGCTGTCTCCTGATTCTTATTTCCCTCATGGCTCAGACCTTAATCTCCTCTCTTTACTGTGTATTCTTTTCCTTCTTTCCCTCAAGGTCTGGCTCATGATTTCAACTTTAACTTTGATCCTGGATGTGAATTAATATTGATTTTTTTCTGAGGGCATTCTGAAAACTTTACATGTGGCATCTCATTAAATCCTCAACATAACCCTGGAGGTCAAGGCTGCACCCACTTCACAGAGGAGGGAACTGAAGCTGAGAGGAGTTCATTGACCTGGCTGAAAGTCACTCAGTTGGAGGGTGATGAGACAGGGTACCTCTAACCCAGCATTATTATCCCAAATCCCATAAACGTGTAAGACACCCCCACCTCAGTTGAATTTCAGTCTGGACCCCCAAACTTCTTATAGTATATGTCTGCTTATATATTTCACCACGATCTTGAGTACAACATGTCTAAAAACAAACTCATCCTTCTATATTCCAGTACCATACCAGTTCTGCTTTATACATTCCACTTCCCACTGTTCTCTTGGGTACCTGTGTTGAAGTCTCCCAAGTTACCTTGGATTCCAGATTCTCCATTATGTACCTATAAGCTGCCACTCAACCTCACCAGGCTCTGATATCTCCTATTTATATATTCATGCTTTAAGTCTGGGTGATGCTTTTTCTGTTTCCTGACACCAGGCACAGCCATCTAGATCACAGTCCCTTTCTCTGAGACCCCCAACAAGCCTGTCTGTACTATGCCATCAGATACTCAATGTGATTTCTCTGTTTTCTTCTGTCTGCCTTTGCACCCACCTTGATATGTACATGTCCCATCAAGGCAAGGTAGAATGTTCATTACCGTGCTTCCTGGTGGCTTTCAACATGCTTGGGCCTCAGAGTCAACTGCAGTCTTGTTTTTTCCCAAATAGCTTCCTGACCAGAGCATCTGATTGGTTGAGCTCAAAATGAGGTCGAAAATTTGCATTTTTAACACACCTCTTTGAGATTTTAATGTGGGTAGGTTTGCACCTTACTCTGAGAAACACTGATCTGGTGCAACTCTCTGCTCACAGCTACAACCTGCATTCACAGAAGAGAGCACTGAGAGGGAGGAAGGTGGAGGAGGACCGGCTGACACTCAACCCTCATCTGCTCTCTTGTACCCTCCTTTGTTCTGCCTCTGATATTTGCTTTGCATACATCAGAGGCTCGGTGATTCTTGGTAGAATGAATGAATTTGAAAGCCTTTGTCCTCATCTCTCAAAGTTATTCTCTGGTCATGAAGTGAAAAGCTGCATGAATTCCACCTTCTTGGGTAGAAAGTGGTGGGGCTGAGGGGCATTCTACAAAACACCTGACCAGTACTCTTCCAAACTGTCAAGGTCAATCAAAACAAGAAAAGTCTGAGAAACTATCACAGTCGAGTGGTACCTAAGGAGACAGGACAACTCAATGTAATGTATTCTGGATGGGATCCTGGGCACACAAAAGGACCATTAGGTAAAAACTAGGGAAAGTTGACCTTTAATTAATTAAAAAGAAAAAGACGTGGTTGAGCAGAAATCTAAAGTACTCATGCTGTCTTCCCATTAGTACAAGGAAAGGTTCACGGGCATTAGGTCACAATCTCAATGCCAGCATCTCAGCCTATTCAGAAAGTTGATGCTGGCTGTGTTTGCAAAGATTGCCACTAGTCCAGCAAGTGCTTTGTTTCCTTCACGTGTTCCTTTTCTGGGATGAGTGCCCATGAGGATCTGGCCAGTCTGAAGGCCTGGATGGTGTAAGTGGGTCATTGAGAGCAAGACCTTGGCATTGAGGGCTGTTGGAGGCCAGCGCAGTGATTTCAGTAGAAGCTGGTTTCAAATCTAGCCCTGACATTCATCTGCTGTGTGACCATGGGTGTTTTTCTGTCCTTCTCATAAGTTGAATGGAGATGACAGTCCCCACTTGTAGAACTATTACAAGCATTGTTGAGGGTCAACTGGGGCACAGTAGACAATACCTGGAAGAAGATACTTTACTCAAGGCACCCTTTGGTCAGGTTTTGGGAGTTTCAAGTTGGCTAAAGATGGGACCTGTCAGGACTTCTTTTTTCAACTTATTTTCCAAATTGGGGTGAACTTCCTCCTAGAAGTCCTTTAGCCTTTCTGCCATGCTTGGCTGGGCAACCCCAGCCATAACTCCGACTTCTGGCTCATTAGAAATGGAACATTTATCTGCCCTGCTCCCAGATGCCATTTTTATTGGTGTCTAAAAATAAAAATAATAGTCATTTCCCAAACGTCAACAGCATTGACCCAGCTGGCTGGAGTTCTTCCTCTGGGTATGCTGTGAGAAGCCATTCACACCACATTCAGATGTGACCTCTGACCCAGTCAGTGTCAGTGTGCATAGTCCAAGGAGGAAGCTTCTAGTCTGTACCCAGCTTGCTGTCTCAGTGTCTGGGGCTTTTTCCTCCCTAGCCTGCCCCTTCAATGTTGGTTAAGGACACTAGGGGAAGGAGGAAAGAAGCAAGAAGTGGGGGAGTCACGGAGAAAGAAAGAGAGAGAAGGCCCTGACACCTTAAAGGTGAAAGAGGTAGTCCTGGCAGATAAGTAACAAACGTGTCTTCCTTCTGCATGAACTGTTAGTGCATCTGATTAGATTTAGCATCATCCAGAATCATTCTCTGATGTACTCTGTGCCACGTGGGGGAAGATTTACAATTGCAATTCTCAAAGATGCTGTGCTTGGGAGTTATGGCTTCTCTGCACAGTGTAGCCAGGGAGGCCAGGGAAGTTTCATGCAATTTAACACACTCCATAGATCTTTCTGGACATATTTTGGATGCATCACTGTGGTCGTTGGCTACTCCGACAGAGGTAGGGAGCAGGTTCAGGATTGGTAGACCCCTGCAGCATGCAACACTTCTGGGTCACCTTGGGCACCACTCTGCAGGTCATAACTCAGGCAGAGATCATGGGACTCCTTCTGGAGTAAACTCCATCTTGGCCCAGGGACCTGGGTTCCCCAGGTGGGTGTATTTTTCTTTTCTTTTCTTTCTTTTTTTTTGACTATGTCACTCTCAGTAGAGTGCCATAGCATCATAGCTCGCAGCAACCTCAAACTCTTGGGCTTAAGCAATTCTCTGGCCTCAGCCTTCCGAGTAGCTGGGACTACAGGCACCACCACAAGGCCCAGCTATTTTTGTTGTTGTTGCAGTTGTCATTGTTGTTTAGCAGGCCTGGGCTGGGTTCCAACCCACCTGCCTTGGTGTATGTTGTTGGTGCCCTAACCACTGAGCTATGGGCACTGAGCCAGTGGGTATATGTTTTAAAAATTTTTAGTTACATAAGTAATGCCTGAATGCTTTCTCCCTATACAAAGAAGATTAAAGCAATACAGATACTCTGAAGTCCTCTTCATGTGTCATACCCAAGCTTTTTCTCAACCCAAGAAGTAACTACTATTACCATTTGGGCAGGCTTTTCCTAGAACTATTCAATGTATGCTTATCCATTTATATGAATGCATAGAAAAATATGTTGTATGTGTGTGTGAGGTTTATTTTTCCTCCCTCTCTCCCTCCCTTCCTTTCTTTCTTCCTTATCTTCCTTTTTCAAAATTTTTATCTACCTTTAAAAAATATTTATTCATGTAGGTGTTTATTTACATAATGGCATCTTAGTGTATGCTTGTCCTATAATATCCTACTTTCATTCGTCAATGAGTGTACCATTGGGGTCCTCTGGGAAGCGAACACTGAGAGGTCTGGGAGTATAAGAGTTTAATTGGAAATGATGCTTGTGAAAGATAAAAGAGGGAGGGAGCAAGAGCGAACAGAGGAAGGGAGCACAGGCCTGATAGCATCGGCCAGCTCAGTGGGAGCTCAGAGGTAACACTACCCTTTGGAGGAGTGCCTCCTTGGCAGGAATGGCCAGGCCTTCATTCCACAGCCATGTTCAGTCATTGGCTAGGAGGCTCCCAGGAAGATCGTGGTCTCAACTCAAATGCTGCAGTGAGTCCCCAAAGCTCTGCAGGTGGAGGGTGTCAGCTCGCTGTACTCACTGCAGCCAAGCAGCAGGTTCTGTCGTGAAGGGAGGTGTGAGTGGTACAGCTCCATGGCTGCCTCTTGGAACTTAGGTGTGCATATTTTTGTTTCAAGTGTGTTTTACAGAATGGGTTTATTGCAATTGATTTAGCCATTTCCCTCCTGATGGACACTTAGATTGTTTCCTTCTTTGCTATTATGAACCATGGGGTAATCATCATGCTTGGAGATGACCCTGTGTCTTCCTTTCACAGCAAGAGATGGTAAGGGTTTCTCTGTTGGTAAAAATGGTGTGGAGAAATTTCTGGCTCTAAGGATGCCCAATATGAATTCATAAATTTCAGGCAAATGATCTCTCAATGGGCCATGTACAATGACTTTCCTCCTACAGAATGGAAAAGCCTGTACTTCCCACAATCCCATCAGGTCTGGATTTGATGAGAGATTTCTGCTGCTGAGGTCTGCCTCCCTGTGTTGGGCCTCTGATCCCGTTTGCCCCAGAGCTGACCCCTGAAACCTGCTGCTGCATCCTCAGAGGATTCATTCATCTAAACCTTTGTCTGTGTTTGCCTGGCTGGCCCTTGGTCAACTGAAGTGGCAAATGTGGGGTTCTATGATCACAGATTCTGCAAAAAACTAGGGACAAGGACGGTCAATCCTAGCTCTTCCAGTTCCTAATTATGATCATGGACAAGTTACTTAGGCCATCTTTGCACCTCAGTTTCCTCATCTGTACAATGAGGATATTAATAGTGCATACTTTACAGGGCAGAGTTAGTACATGTAGACTGTTTAGCACCATAGCACCTGCCTTGTACATAGTGAAGTCAATAAATAATTTTAGCTATCATTGTCTGACCACCTGGCTTGGACCTTGACATCTTACCAACCATGAAGCCAGTTTTTCAGTACTGATTCTCATTTCCCAAGTGTCTTGCTCTTGTGAGTAGACTCCTCTAAATCCAGACCAGCTTCAGTATTGGTTTCAGAAATGTGGTCACCCCATTGCTTCCCTAGGGCTGGGCTTCTTTTAGTGTCTCCTGGCATCAGCTTTTCTGCTCACACCCAGCATACTTTTCTAGGCCTCTAGAAAAAGCCACCTTCTCTGTCCTGGAGTGTGACATAGTGAGGTAAACACATATGATTCTCAGCTTTTTTTTTTCCAAATCTTAGTTTGTGTTGACTATGCTGATTATAAAAGACAGTAAAAATCCAACTACTCAAATCTTGACTAGAACCTGTGAAACTTAGTTCTCTCAGCTGTAAAATGGGATTGGTAATATGACCTACCTCACATGGGGTATTTTTGAGAACTAAAGGTGAAAACAGATGCAAAAAACTTAGAGCCATGCTCAGCAAAGGCACTAATGCTATTACCTTCCCAGAGACTGACCATTCTTTAATGCTATCCACTTACACCATCTAGTTAACTGAAGATTAGTGTTTCCATGCTTACTACAATCAGACTTGTATTTACTTGAGTTAGGTATATGATAACAGAGCCTGGCGTAAAGAGATGGAACAAGTCCAAAGGGACAGAGATGGCAAAAGTGGAAGTTTTTGGGAAGTTTTATTTGGATTATCAACAACAGACATAGCTTTCCTGTCTGCTCAAATGAAACATCAGCATTGCAGTGTAGGCATAAGTGTCCTGTTGTCCATGCTGCATGGTGACTTCACTACAGAGAAATGTGAAAGTGTCCCCTTGTAAGGTGTACCAAGGATACCACCAGCTACCATTTACCATTACCTTCAGGATCTTGGGCCCAGCAGTATTAAGTTCAATTTAAAAAAAAGAAAGAAAGAAAGAAAGAAAGAAAAAATACCCCCCAGAAGTTGTGGTTTATATGTGAACTTCTCAATTTTATGATGTTGACAACTAGTTCAAGTGAACTTGGCCAGCCAGTTTATGCCTCACAGTTCATACTTAACTTACTATATTGTCTGAAAACTGATGGAGTCTTTCTGTCTAAAGGACATGATAGCCTCACAGGTTGGTGGCACATTTTAAGTGGCAAGTATGGGACACTTTGGAATTTCAATGGCCTGTATTAAACATTTCCTTCTTTGGGTTCCTTGGTTTTATTTACCCTAGGGTTCTGTTAAATTTTTGTTAATTATGTCCTTCTTTCCCTCTTTTCCATAAGGACAAGTGACCAAGTGGGCTGCCTGACAGATAGTATTCATGGAATAATTGCAACATTTGGAATCCAGAGACATCATTCCCCAGCAACTCTTTCCAGTATCTTTCCTCCTGGAGTGAAATTAAAGCTATTTTTCAGCAACCTGTTTAACCAGATGGAGAGCAAGTCTTCTCTGGGATCACAAATCTCCCTTCACTTTTCCTCTTTGCATTTGGGAGGTTGCATTCTTCATTTCCAAGTTGACCAAGCTTCCTTCTTTCTGGCTTTGCCCTTGTCTGTGTCTGGGAACCATCTCATTGACACACACTGAAAAATGAAGCATGTTTTATGCATACTTATTTTTAGAACCTTCCACTGAATTCTGTGAGTATAGCCAGAGCTATTGGAGGACTCAGGGTCTCCAGCTTGGTGGGGTTCCTGGGAGCAAGGATGGTCCTCAGGGTGAGGATTAGGGCTGCCCTATAGCCATGATAACTTCTCCCTGGATTGCCACCTGTAACCGTCATCTTGACTTACTCTGCCCACCCTACACATAGACGGGGTAAAGAGATGTAGGGTGCATGTCAAACTTCCTTTTAGCAGGGGAAGCCTTCTTTATGTGATGTTATATATGGAAGGTCAGTATGCGAAAGTTGCTTTTCTTGGAGATCCTGGCGTGTCTTAGCTCCTCTTCAGACAACTCTCAACTGGAGTGACCCCTTGGATGGTCCTCAGACTCTGAAGTTCTGCAGAGGAAATCGTTGTTCAAGTCCCAGGTCTTTATGCTGATCATTCCTTCACTTTGCACAGACAAACTTTGGTAATTGGAGTGGACACTGTGCTCTGTCCAGATCCATTCAGATCCCTTTATCAGATCTGTGTGTCCCTCCCTATCTTTGGGGAATTGATGCTTCTGATAGCAGAGGACTGCCCTCCACTCCTGGATCCCATCTGCCTGTGAAGAGCAGCAAGCACCAGGAAGTTTGCATTCCCAGGGATAACTGATGATAAATGCCTGACTGGAGAAGGTTTATAAGAGCCTGGCTCCCTCCACAGAGGCTGCACCTTGTACTGCAAAGCTGCCCTGAGGGATCAGGCTGGAGCTGCCCTCTGAGGCTCTTTGCCTACAATCACAGTCTTGCTTCATTTTCTTCCCTTCTCTGTCCTGCTTCCTTCTTTCCTAATCCTGTCTGTGAGTAATCTTTAATAAGTTACCTGCATCCTGTCTCAGGTTCTCCCCAGCTTTGCCTGTCTATACATTCTCAGGGAGATTACCCGCTTTCTTTGGCTGTTTTTCAGTCAGCATTTGCAGCTACAGAGGGGCCCATCCACCAGTGGCCTTTTGGAATCCAGGAAACTGTCTGGTTGGGCACGGAACCGTTTCTCTCTTCTGTGTTTTTTTTTTTTTTCAGGGAAGTACAACTTGCCAGCCAATGTTGAACTTATCAGGGACTTTGTTGCCTTGGAAACACCAGGTGAGAAGACTGAGGAGTCAGGCAGACCCAAATCAAAGAGAGCTGGGGCCTGAGGCATCTGCCAATATGGAGCCCTCACAGCCCTCCTGTCCTTTCCCATGGCCATGTTCCCCCTCAAGATCATTAGAAATTTGGGATGTGCATTTTAAGCTTTTGATTTTTTTAGGATTCTCTCCCCCCGCCACCTTTTTTTTTTTTTTTTGAGACAGAATCTTACTTTGTTGCCCAGGCTTGTTGCCCTGGTATCAGCCACCTCAAACTCCTGGGCACAAGCAATCCTCCTGCCCCAGCCTCAGCCTCATGAGTAGCTGGGACTACAGATGTGTACCACCATGCCTAGCTAATTTTTCTATTTTTTTGTAGAGACAGGGTCTTGATCTTTCTCAGGCTGGTCTTGAATTCCTGGCCTCAAGCAATCCTTCCTCTGAGGTTTCTCAGAGTACTAAGATGACAAATGTGAGCCACTGTGCCCAGTGATTTAATGGTTTCCTTTGTGAATCCAAATTAAGGTTAGTGCACTTTTCCCATCTCTACTATATCAAAGATCACAGCAAAAATGTTTTTTCCTTAAGGCTCCATGTCTGTCTGGCTTTTATGTGGCTAACATTTCAGGTGACATCTGATTGGGCCAGGTGGTAAGGGGTGATGAGGAAGGCAGACACTACCTTTTGGCACCCAAACCCTTTTTGACACCACAAGTCTGGGTTAGGGTTCTTACCACGTGTTCCCACAGACCCCGCTGCTTCATCTCTTATACCATTTTCCACTTGCTTATTTACTTGTCTAGTTGATGAGGCTGAAGGGAAACCTCTGGGTCTGAAGGGTTTAAAGTCACTGAACAATAGTATTTAAAACAAAATCATGGGGCCTTAATGAAGTGTAAATGTGTACTTGCTGGCCTTGCCCACTTGGCAACAAAGGAATAGCCCCAGGGTGAACGTGAAAATGTAATGTGGACGTGGAAGAAAATAGGTCACTCTTCACATGCATTGACTCTATTTTTTAAATAAAAAAGTTAGGGCACAAGATCTCATAAGTACTTATGGGAACTGTGGGAGGGAATGGTATACCCAGAATAGGCTGACCTTGTCATTAAGCCGGCCATGCCTGGGCTTTTAGCCCCAAAGGTCTCCTCCCCCAACCCTGGGCCTATCTACACATTTGTCAAAGGTTGTAAAGACTGCATCACTCCTTCTCCTCCATCCCACTCCTGCAGCATCCTAGGCACTCCTGGGTGAGCTTTCTGAAACTCTACAGCATCTTGATCTGCTCAGCTGCCATGGCCTTCCTCTCTGCTCTTCCATCCTATGGCACCTGCTGGGCTCTGTAATCTCAGAGCTGCCACTGATGCTGTCTGCCTCTCTGAGCACAGCCTCTGCTCATCTCTAATTCCGTCGCATACAGTCCTTGCACTGTGCTTGTATTTCCAGGCATTCTCTCTACTCAGGGGCTTGGTCAGCCAGCTGCCTCTTGGTTTTACTTTCCCTTTACCTTAGAAGGCACCCTTTATTTGGCAGCACCCTCAACTCCCTGCTCTTTGAACTGCAGCAACCTTGCGCACACTCTCACCCTTGTCTAGTCTGCTAGGGGCAGTCACAGGAGTCCCACCCATAACTTCAATACCACTCAGCTTATACCATGTACTAATTCCTTCTGCTTGACCACTGTAGATGTTTCAAGCCCATTCTCAGGTCTGGGATAAGCTTTCCATGATGCAGAAGAAAGGAGGTTCCCAGCACGAATTCCTCCACTCCCTACCCTATTTACTACGAACCCTGTTGCACTTTGTCTCCCCCTCCTCCCTTTTTACTGCCTGTCTCTTGTCTAGGAAAATCAGGTTTAGGGCTAGATATCACTTCTTCCAGGAAGGCATCCCTGCCCCCCACCTCCCCCGGCTGGCCAAGATGATGCTCCCTCCTGGGTTTTACACAACACCAATTTTAACACCATCCCACCATCCTGTAATTGTAGATGTACTATACATCTCTCTTTCTGGGCTTGAGCTCCTTGAGGGCAGAAGTGATATTTTTCTTATATCTTGAATACCTGGCAGCGTGCCAGGCACATAGCAAATGCTTGATTCACGTTGTTCAATGAATGAATCTCTTCTTCTTTATACAATAAGTCCATCCACCTGCGTTCTGGATCCCTTCTCTTTTTTTTTGATCCTTGTGCTATCAATTGTTCCTTCTTTGGGTTGTGTCTTCAACCCATCCTCTAGTGGGGTTTGCATTCAACTATTATTATATTACTGTCATTCTTAATGATATCATTATTATTATGGCCACTATCTATTGGACTCTTGCTATGTTTCAAGAGTGCTTGCTAAATACCTTGAATACATGCTCCAGCTTAATTTTCACAAGAATCCTAGGAGGGTAGTATCATTACCCTCAGTTTCCCAGTGACATTTAAACATAATTAAGTTTCCTTGATTCAAAGCAAAGTCCTTCCTAGACTCTGTGTGCCTCTCTATCTAATTCTAATGTTATACATCTTTCATTATATTTACACCACATTTCTCAAGTGTTATCTCTATCAGCTGTCTTCCTGTTCTGACCTCTCTTTTACTCCCAGCTCCCTGGAACCAAGCCCTGTCTGGCTACGAAAGCTCCCACTGACGTCACCAGTGACCTCCGTGGGTTAACACAGTGCCTGCTTTCACACTTATCTTCCCAGTTTTGCAGCAGCAGACGACACTGATGGCCACTCCGTCTATATGGCTCACTTTCCTTTCCAGCTTGCATTTCCTCTGGCCCTATTGAGTGTTTGTGTTCCTGGGGCTCAGTTCTTAGCCTTTTATCCCCCCATGCTCCATATCCTCTCTCCCAGCATTCTCTGCTTCAGCTTAACTAAAGATCCTGCTGGCATCCCAGGCATCCTCTCCCCATGGTCCAGAACCACAGGACCACAGCCTCTGCATCCACCTTAATAACTTCCACAGAGGCTGAACTCACTGCACTAATGACACTATCATGTGCCCAGTGGCCCAAGTAAAAATGTCATCACGATTTTTGATTCTTTCTTTTCTCTTCCACCTTACATATAACCAGCCACCAAATCACATTTATTCTTTATCTGAGGCTTCTTTTATGTCTGTTTTTCTCCCTTCTCCATCTTCACAGGAATTGTCCTAGTTCAGTCACCATGTTTTAGCTGGGTAATTGGAGTTGGTCTCTTGCATATCTTTCTGCTCATCCAATAAACAGTAGGGCTAAAATAAAAACACAGTGATTTTTATTGTGCTTTAATTCCACAATGGCTCTCTATTTCCCTTGGGAAGAGTCTTAGATGCATAGCATGACTATGAAAGACCTTTCTTGGTCTGAGTGCTGATGCCTTTTCTAGACTTATTTCCTGCCTGTACCCCACCTCTCCACCTTACATTTTGATTGAGAGATACTGATCCACATGCCCCCCTGAGAACCAGCCAAGCTCCCCTTCACCTCTGAATCTTTACCTTTATTCTCTCTGTCTTGGCTGATGAATGTCCAACTCCTCTTTCACTCCTTTCATTATATTCATAGAAGTTACCTCATTGCATTACAAATACTAGAATTTCTCTTTGTAACCCTGTTAGATTGTGAACATCCAGAAGACAAAGATTGTGCCTTTGTATCTTAATAATGCCAGTGCCAATGCAAGGGCTGGTATGGATGGGGTGTAATTTAAGAAAAAAAAATCATATTTGGCTTCATGTACCTTATTTAGATGAATGATCAATTCTTAGGGTCAGAGGCAGATCGGATAATCCTAAAACCCAATTGTGGGTAACATTTTGGGTTTAAAACCAATGATGCCAGCAAAGGACATTCTTGGTACCACTTTTCCCTCCCTACTTTCTATGGAGAGGCTTGGGGACTGTGGGAAATCAGGTACATGGTGTTTGGGGGGAGGAAAATGGGCTGGAACGATATATCCAATGGGCAGATTTATATTTGCCCACCAGGTATCTTAAAACCTGCAAGTCTTTGGATTTATTCAAGAAGTTAAGGCCACCAGCCCAGAAGGTAGCTTTTAATATTAATATCCAGCCTTTGTGGGCTACCTCTTCATTTGAAAAATTCAAGTTTTTTACTCTATTTCTTCCATCTCTTTCAAAGAACCCCTGATCCTGACATCTCCCAGGAAGTAGATTCCTGATCACAGCACACATGAATAACTAGAGAGAGCTGCCATTACCTGAGCTTGAATAGAAGTTTTTTTTGTTTATTGTTTTTTTTTTTTATTGTTTGGGATTTATTGAGAGTACAAAAGAATTAGGTTACACTGATTGCATTTGTTAGATAAAGTCCTTCCTATAATTGTGTTCTGTCTCTAAGAGGGGTGCCATACACTGTGTCCCCCTGCCCTCTCCCCACTCCCTCATTCTCCTACCCACCACCTTGTATTAGCTTGGCTACTGCCTTCATATTAGAATGGAGTACATCAAATTGTTGCTTCTCCATTCTTGTGATGCTTTACTAAGAAGAATGTGTTCCACCTCCATCCAGGTTATTTTTTGATTCCTCCAAGCTGTTCTTAGTCTCCTAAAGGAACATAATCTAGATTAGAATCTGGGTATAGAGGGGTTGAACGCTAGATCTTTGATGAACTCAAATACTGCAGTACTTGGGATGTGGAACAATCTCTGAGAACTACAAGCTTGTCTTGAGACATTTAGCAGGAAGGTAAATTACAGGGTGGGGTTTCTTCTATGTCTTAACTTGAGGATTCGATGTCTGGAAATGGCCAATTAATCCTCTGTGCAGGTGCCACTACCACGTGAACATGCCCCAGCTCGTCTGCTGGAGAATGAAAGACACATGTCCCAGCCACCCTGCCACCTCGCTGATAGCAAGCCCATCCCCCGAAGGGCCACCTGAATGACTTGGTTTGTCTGCAGGCTTATGAGGGAGCCCAGCTGACACTTAGGGTAATCACTTAGCTGAGCCAAGGCTGGATGGATGACCCTCAGAATGGTGAGTGGAAGAAATGGTGGTGGTTTTAAGCCACTAAGTTTTGGAATAGCTGGCTTGGAAGCAGAAATGAGCTGCTGGTGTCTGTGCTGCTGATTTTCATGCTGTAGCTCAGCAGACAAGGAGGTGAAAGTGGTAGATAAAAGCACAAAGCAACAGGGAATGAGCCAGGTCTATGGCTCATAGTTCACCAACTGAAGAGAGAATCAGGGAAGGAGCGAAGCGGGCTGTTTCACGGATGCATTCTGAGCTGAGTCAAGCAGATAGGCAGCTGCTGGCCTGCAAAGCCCCAGACCCACCTCTTGTCCCTTTGGGGCAGGTCTGGCAGCTCCTTTAGTCCTATTCTAGGCAAAATAGCAAATAGGGTCTTTGTTTTTCTGTCAGAAAGGAACTTAACATTTTATGAGACAGCCTCTGAGTCTTACCACAGGAGTGCTTAACTTGTGGAGTTTAACTTGTGTCACGGGAACGATGACAGAGGAGAAGAGTGTCTTCAGAATAAGCCTGCTCAGAGGTGCCAATGCCCTCTAGCTCTGAAGGGCAGCACATGAAAAGTAGTAATTTGCTCTGGCCCAGCCGGGGAATAGAATGTTAAACATAAACAGCTGTTTGCCTTGTAATGGTCTGGTCTGGAAGGCTCCACGATAGGGGTGAGTCATAGAATTTTAGATCTGGAGCAGGATTTAAAGATTGTCTTGTGGGAAATCTCTATCCTCCACTTGAATGCTTCATTCTGTTTTAATAGTTACTTATACAAGCAACACCTGGACAGACAGTTGGCTGTCCAAATTCATGGAGTCTGAACCCACAGATTCAACCAAGCACAGATCAAAAATATTTTTTAAGATGCCGCTAAAAGGAAAAACAGTAAAAATACAAATAAAGAATGCAGCATAACAGCTATTTACATAGCATTTACGTTGTAGTAGGTATCACGAGTAACCTAGATATGATTTCAAGTTTACAGGAGGATGTGCGTATACGATGTGCAAATACAATGCGATTTTATATAAGGGACTTGAGCATCTGTGGGTTTTGGTGTCTATGGGGGTCCTGGAACAATTCTTTGCTTCCCCTATACCGAGGGATGGCTGCATTCTCTGTAAGAATAAGTCAGAGGACAGAGACATTCCCTTTCCAACTTGTAGCCCCCACTTGCAGAAGCAGCCAGTGAACAGGGAGTGAGCATCACCCCAGCCCTCATTCTGTCTATTGAGGAATGGACATACATCCACAGACTTACTTTTCTATGGCTACATTATGAGACCATCATATGTTTTAAATTTGATATTTTCCCCGACCAGTCTGTTTTTAAGATCTTTTTGTGCCAGTACATAGAGGGCAAATTCATCTCCTAAAGACCGCATAGCATTCTACCATATGGATGTCCACGCTCTATTAACTTCTCCGTTTTTTACAGGAAATGTAGATTGCCTCCACTTCTTTCGCTATTCTGAAGCTCAAAGTGAGAAACATTTTTGTGCATTACTCTGCACATTTCTTTAGGATAGATTCTTAGAAACAGAATTGCTAGAACATAGGGCATGTGTATTTATTTCTAAGGTTTAGAATTTGCTTTTAACCCATCTTGACTTGGTTCTTGCTCTAGGAAGGTTCTTTACCTTTAAAAAAATAATCAGTCGGTATTTCTTAATTCAGGTTTTGTCTTTTCCTTAATTAATTTTTATTTATTTATTTATTTATTTAGTCATTCGTACATAGATCATAAGTACATTTATGCCATTATAGGATCTAATGTGTTATTTGTACAAATTGGAATGCTTACATCCTACTAAACAACATAGCCTTCACCACTTTTACCCAATTACAGGATTAAGACATTGTGTTCTACACCTGATAGATCCAACTTGTACTTGTAATATGCTCCATAGGTGTGGTCCCCCTACCAACCCTCTCTCTGTCATCCCACCCGACTCCCTTCCCCTTCTCTCTCCCTTTCCCTCCTTCATCCTTAGGCTATAGTTGTGTT
>CAUYQV010116632.1:0-17474 GCA_963574575.1 Galagoides demidoff
AGGCGCCTGTGGTCCCAGCTACTTGGGAGGCGGAGGCAGGAGACTCGCTTGAGCCCAGGAGTTAGAGGTTGCTATGAGCTGTGATGCCATGGCACTCTACCCAGGGGGATAACTTGAGGCTCTGTCTCAAAAAAAAAAAAAAGAATGAATGAATGAAGATAAATACATTCAGAAAAAAAATCAGATGACTGCTACATCAAAATATTAAGCAATAATAATAACAATGCAAAGAAAGTAACATTCACATTGTCAAAAAGAGTATGTCTACTATAGAATGCTTTGACTCTGAGGTTCAGTATAGAGTCATCAGTTAACCTCTTATTTTTTTTCCCAAAGTCTCAAAAAATAGACAACCAATATTTATAAATAAAAGTAAAAGATAATTACAAAAAACAGATCATGCAGGCGATGCCTCTGGCTCATGAGTAGGGCACCAGTTCCATATACCGAGGGTGGTGGGTTCAAACCTGGCCCTGGCCAAACTGCAACAAAAAAATAGCCGTGCATTGTGGCAGGCGCCTTTTGTCCTAGCTACTCTGGAGGCGGAGGCAAGAGAATCGCCTCAGCCCAGAAGTTGTAGGTTGCTGTGAGCTGTGATGACATGGCACTCTACCCAGGGGGTTAGCTTTAGGCTCCAGTTCAAAAAAAAAAAAAAAGAATGGAAGAAAAAATATCCTATGTACTTAGTACTATTATGAAACCAATTTACAGTCACTCACACTTTCATGTGAAGAATAGATCACAACTATGGCCCGAGATGAAGGAGGGAGGAGGGACGTAGGAAGGGAGGGGAGAGGTCAGATTGAAGGAGGGTGAATGATGGGATCACACCTATGGTGCATATTGCAAGGGTACATGTCAGATCTATTAGTATAGAGTATAAATGTCTTAACACAAAGTAAACCAGATGAGGTATATATTAACCAGTGTGATGTAAATGTTCCTTCTTTTATATGAAATCAGGATATTGTACCCCATAAATGCATTGATGTATACATGATCCATGTGTTTATGATTTAATAAAAAAAAAGAAAAGAAAAAAACACTTTATTCTCTTAATATTTTATAAACAAAACTAATAACATAGAACTGTATGAAATGTATAACATATGCAGAAGTAAAATATACCAAATAATAGGACAGTATAAACGGGATATACTATCATAATGTTCATACATTTTTACAAATCGTGTAATATATGCAGCATAAAATTTATCATTTTCACTATTTCAAAGGGTGCAATTCTGTGGCATTAAGCACATTCCCACTGTTGTACAACCATCACCGCCATCCACCTCCAGAACAGTTCTACCCTCCCCAACTTACACACAGACTCTCCATTCCCTCTTTCCCCTAAACCCTGGAAACTAACTATATTATTTTCTGCCTCCATGAATTTTACTATTCTAATATCTTATATAATTGAAATCAATGCAGTATTTCTTATTTTTCATTTGTGACTGGCTTGTTTGAGGTTCTAATTTCCCTCCGTCCTAGGCTGAATATCACTCTGTTGCACACGCTGTCCATCCGTTCATCAGTTGGTGGACACGTGGGCTGCTTTCACCATCTGGCTATTGCGGATAAGGCAACTATGAATCTAAGTGTACAAGGATCTCTTCAACTCTCTGCTTTCCTTTCTTTTGGATATATACCCAGAAGTAAAGAGAAACATTTCTTAATGATAAAAGGTGCAATAATGTACTTAATAGGAGAGTTCCAACCAACTTGGTCAACCAACTTGACCAAACTGATACATAACACAACAAATGAAAAATAAACACTGTCAAAAGTGCATGGGATGGTCACCAAAAATAGACTATGTTACATGCTATAAAATGTCTCAGAATATTCCAAAAGATTGAAATCTTACAGTGTATATATATTCTCTGAACACAACATAAATAAATTAGAAACCAATAATAAAGCAGATATCAAAAAATATCAAATATTTGCAAACTTAGCAACACACTTCTGCATAAGCCTTAAGTCAAAGAAGTAATCACAAGGAAAATCTTAAACTATTTAAACTGAATAAATATGAAGACATGATAGAACGCATCGTCTAGGGTACATCTAAAGCTATGCTTAGAGGGGATAACACAGGTTGAAATTCTTAACAATGTCAGTAAAATATATTTCTAGAAAGACACCCCTTACTAAAACTGACACAAAGAGAAATAAATATGTGACTATCCATCAGATATTGAATTTGTAATTTAAAACTTTTCCCCAAAAAAGAAAATTCCAGGCCAAAGTGGTTTTATACCCTAAACTTCATTCCAGATAGATTGCATACCTAAACATGAAGTGTAAATTAAACCAACAAGGATAACTTTGGAGGAGAGTTTGGAGTTAGAAAAGTATTTTTAACCAAGACCTAAAAAGTACTGCTCATAAGGAATAACAAAAACAAATTGGGCTTTATTCAAATTAAAAATTTCTGTTCATCAGAAAATCCCATTAAGAGCATGGAAAGGAGCAGGGAGGGGGAGGACATATGGCAGAAGCAGGGGGCATGAGGCGGTATCTCACCTAATGTGCACAGCGTGAGGGTGGCTAACATGCCCCCTGGTGAGAAGGTCTTCTACAAATGGAACTTTACCCTGCAAGTGAGAACAATGTAACCTAAAAAATGTACCCTCGTATTAATTTGAAAAACTAAAAAAAGCACAGAAAGGCAAGCCCCAGAGAAAGGGTATTTGCAACACATATCACTAGCATAATGTCCGTATCTAAAATACAAAAAGAACTCCTACAAATGAGTAAGGGAAAAAGAAAACACAATTTTTTTTTAATGAATAACAGAATTGAATAGTCACTTCATAAAACAGGAAAAGCCAATAAACATATTAAAAATCATTCACCATGGGCTCAGTGCCCATAGCACAGTGGTTAGGGCACCAGTCATATACACCAAGACTGGCGGGTTCCAACCCGGCCCAGGCCAGCTAAACAATGACAACTACAACAAAAAAATAGCCAGGTGCTGTGGCGGGCACCTGTAGTCCCAGCTACTCAGGAGGCTGAGGCAAGAGAATCACTGAAGCCCAAGAGTTTGAGGTTGCTGTGAGCTGTGATGCCATGGCACTCTACTGAGGACAACTTAGTGAGACTCTGTCCCCCCCCCCAAAAAAAATCATTCACCATCATTATTTAGCAAAAATGCAAATTTAAACCATGGTGATAAACATTGGTTGTTTGCGGTTACATCTATCTATTCCTTGCACTTCTGGGAGTATCAAATCTCCTTTATGAAACCACCTCTCCCCCACTCTCAGCTGTATAACTTGGGCAGGATTCATCTCAACTTTAACTCTAGGAATTAAAGTTGATTAACATGTACCACATTTCCCACAATGTTGTGCTTAGTTTTTGTTGCTTGAATGAAACTTAATCAGGACCAGTGAAACACAAAAACATTGTTGCTGCAGCTTCAAGTAAAGTAAAATCTCTTGTCCCTTCAACTGTAACTACCACAGAGACTTTTTCTATTTTTTTTTCCCCATCAGTGGCGCTCAACCTTCCTAATGTCACATTTTCATTGTTACAAAGGGGTCGTGACCCACAGCTTGAGAACCGCTGCCCTGTATGATAGCAAGCTACGATCTAAAATCTAGAATTACTACAATTAAAAAAGAAGAGCCTGGAAGTTAAAGATGATCAAAGGCTGATAATGATGAAGCAGGCGGAATGGGAGAGGGAGAGAGACATTTTCTTTGGTGCCTCTATTAAGAAAGCGAATCAAATTTCACCTGAAGCTACTCCTAGTCCTGATCTTTTCAGACATGTTGACTGACAATGTCTTTTTGTTAGGTAAGCCACCTTGTGCTGATTTTCCTTGGCCGTTACATACAGTCCTAATGGATCATATGGTTACTACATGTTAGTGCTTTCCAACGTGCCAGAGAACATGCTAGGGGCCCCACAGCCGTGATATCTAAACTTTGACAAGGCTAAAATAGGTTCTGATGACCCCACTGTCACTGGTGAGTCAACCAAGACACAGAGACGGCGAGTGGTCAGCAACTGATATTCGACGCATACGTCTGGCTCTTCCCCCACAAGGCCTTTGACTCAGGAAAGTCCTGCCAACCAGTAAGTGGAAAGGACATCAGCGTTTGAGCCGCCTGAGCAAGCACGGCGTGGGGAGGTAACAGTCACGTCATTTACTTCAACATAATGATTACGAAGAGCCTGATCACATTTTATTGTTTCAAAGCAAATGGCAAAGAGTGAAGTATCTTTAATAAAAAAAAAAAAAAAAAAAGTACTTGGCAGATATTCTAAGGGTGTAAAATTTTTTTCCTTCCTTTTAAGCTAAGATAAAAACAGCCCAGGGCAAGCAGCAATCTAGAGCTGCTGTCCTGCTTGTGGCGCAAGGAGAGTCATAATCTGCCCCGTGACCCACTTACCATAAAGGGCAGAGAGAGCAGAGACATAAGTCACAGGCCTCTCCTGGCTGCCTGCTGCAGGGCCCAGCACAGGCATGTCACCTGGTCACTTTTATCTCCCGGTCCTTCACAAGCCTCCTCTGAGCACTGCCCTTTAAAGGCCCCGAGTTACTTCCCAGGTGGAGATGTTCCGATAGTGGCCTGAGACAAACTATTTAAAAGCCACTTTTGTTATGAGGGGCTAGGGAAAAAAAAGACGAGGTCAGCTTTTCTGTAAAGATTCTGACAACAGGGAGGGAGGGAGGCTCCGGATGGTTTAGGAATAGGAAGCTAAGCAACGTGGCGCCTGTGTGTGGGCAGAGATTTCCCCATTCGCAGATTGGCATTGTTGAGCTCTTTTTTAATATTAGCTCCTTTTATTTGAAAATTATAAAAATAATATGTTTATTATAGGAAGAAGTGAGAAGACAAACAATAAAAAGTAAAAGTTATAATCCCCTGTAATATCACTATTCGGAGATAAGTATTGTCAGCTCTGAATATTTTCACACTTATATGCTTAACTTTATTTTGTCACCAAAAAAAGTAGAAATAATAGTTTTGCAAGCTCTTTGCATTACTTGACATCTTTCATATCAATAAATAGTCTTTTACAATGAGGTATTAAGGACTAGGCAGATGACCTATTACAGACATGTTGCGATAATCAATTTAAACATCAATTTAAACAATTCCATCCTATTGAATGGTCAGATTGTTCCCAAACTTTCAACCTGCTGTGGAACATTTTATTTCTACCTTTGTCAGATTATTTCTGTTGTATAAATGCCTAGAAATGAATTTTCTGAGTCAAAAATATACATTTATAATGTATAAAATATATACATTTTAGTGTATATTCCTATTCATTCTCCTGCAAATTTGTACAAGTGCACATTTACAGACCCAATCTTACGGTGTTACCCAGCCACTTATGGCCCTAAGTACCTCTTTTCTTTCCACCCAGGGTTCTTCATAGTTTGTCCTAATTCTTAATAGAAGCAGCAGGGATGGGAGTGAATGTTTATAAGCCCTTTTTTACTTAATCAATGAACTTGCCTAGCAGAGTCCCACACATCAGGGATTATCTCTCTATTCCATGCTCCCCTCCTCCAGAAAGAAGAAATCCACATTTCTTAAACACCTGTAAGTATAAAATGTTTCAGTATTTATAAGTGGATAAATGAAGCGCAGCTGTGATTTAACCCAGAGCTGTCCCACCCCAAAGGCCTTTATTACAGACATCTCCTGGGATGCCTGCCAAGTCAGACAGAGTGCCCCTTCTAGAAACAGCCTGTGTCACAGCAGGGGAAGCCCCTCACCTAAATTGGACAACCAAATTCTCCTGGAAATTTGGAATCTGAATGGGAGAGGTAAGCTCTAGAGCTGGACTGTATCATTACAGGACTCTCAAATCCCAATGCTGCCCTATTCCCTCCCCCCCTTTATTTTTTTGACTTAAGATCCCCAGCATCTGATTTTATAACATACGACCAATGAACCTTTATCTTAATCAATGTAACTGCAGGTGATGGCAAAGCCTTAGGAAAAGAAAATTAACTACTTGTCACCACAAACATGGGGAGCTTCTAGTATGCAAACCCGCCTCAGAAACAAGAACCAGTTGCTGGTGGCAGACTGCTGATAGCAAAGTTCCAGATGTCTTGTAATCAGAAACGCTATGAAAATGTGGGCATAAAAATTGCATAAATTTTAGACAGCTCAGAGGACTGTGATTTAATTGTTCTTTCTCCATATGTTACAAAAGAACAGTCTGTGTAGCTCTGGATGTGTGGCAAACTCAATGGTGGCTAAGTGAATTCTCCTATCAAAGAGGCTGGAGAAAGTTCAACTATTTCTTTGAAACCCTGCAGGTAGAGCTCAGACCTTCTGGAGACTAAATGTGCAAACTGAATGTCCTTGAATAAACCTGCCAAAAGTGAAAAGACTTGAGCTATTGCTTCTTTTTAATGTTTTATGATTTTTTTAATGGCTGCAGATTTATGGAGAATGGAGTTAAAATCGTTGGAAACAGGGAAGAGAAATCATTTAGAAAAATAAAAAAGCTGACTCATCTATGAAATCCATCTTATGCAGCTTTCCCCCCCCCCCAAAAAAAAACCTTCCTTGGCTTTACCCTTTCTCTCCTGTTCCATCAGCATCGCCAAAATCTGGCCCGTATCACCTGCTCCCCAAATTAAGGTTCCAACTTCTGCTGTCCAGCTGCTTCCCTCTCCACATCCATCATTTACAATTGTGCCAGACACATTTTTCAAAACTCTTGATTTTTCAGGCCTCTCTCTTATTCAAAAATCTACTGAAGGGAGACTCTAAACGCCCTGAGGGAAACGACTGGGCTCAGAACAAAGGCTTCAATCCCAGCTCCACCAAACATCAGCTATGGGAATTAACACAAGCAAATTAACACTCTGAGCCTCAGTATGCTTGCTCATCTGTAACTGGCGATGCACCGTTACAAATAAACGGTGTTTTACAGCAGAACGTCCATAACTGACCACCTCCCCACATTGACCACCTCAGGTTGGCCTCATTTCATAGGCCAGACATGCACCAGCACCACATGTATGTATCTATACAGCAGACCTAGTTCCTTATGTTGATCTCCTCTGTATGTTGACCAGTTTGTTATAGTCCCTTGGGAGGTCAACTTATAGAGGTTCTACTATATTTGTAAAGAGGCTGGCCCTCAGAAAGCACTCAATAAATGTTGCTTCACTTTCCCCTATTAAGCTTACAAAACCTCTGTTTCTGGCCCAGCAAGGCTCTCTACATCCTATCTCTACCCTCCATGTCCAACCATGTATCCCCCACCCCAGAATGAATTCCCTGCCCCAATGAGGCTCTGTCCCCTTTACCACGATTTCCACCTCTCTCCCTTCACTTATGTTCACGTGCACTTCTCCCCCACAATTATGCTCACTGCAAATTTTACTCCATGCTTCAAATCCTTTCAAATCCAGCTCGAGTTCCATCCTCTCCAGCTTCCTTAGTCACCAACATGTTCTAAATTATGTAGTAGATACAAATTTTTCAGGCGACAAACTCAGCTGTCTAGAAATGTAATTCTATTTTTTTATAATTAAATATGATTGCTATCTCAAGCTCCCTTATCAGCTAGAAATAGTAATTTAATCTTAGTTACATTCGGTCTTTCTTGAGACACAGCCTCAAGCTGTAGCCCTGGGTAGAGCACCGTAGCATCACAGCTCACAGTAACCTCCAACTCTTGGGCTTAAGTGATTCTCTTGCCTCAGCCTCCCAAGTATCTGGGACTGCAGGTGCCTGCCACAACGCCCAGCTATTTTTTGGTTGTAACTGTCATTGTTGTTTGGCAAGCCTGGGCTGGATTTGAACCCACGAGCTCTGGTGTATGTGGCTGGCGCCTCAGCCGCTTGAGCTACAGGCGCCAAGCCTCAGATTCCTCTTCTTTTAAGAATTATATCTACATTCCAGAGAAGCTCACAGAGTGCTGGGTTGGAGATGGGCAACGTGCATCTTATGACCATGGCACTGTCCATTCTCCCTGCCGACACCTGCTGAGATGTGCATTCCCCACTGACCCATCACCACAACCTTCCCCACATACATTGGTTGGGGGGCTTGAGCTCCCATGTGGTCACTAGTTCTACAGACTAACATCATAGGCCCCAGCTTGTCTTCAAAGCCTGGTTAAGTCAACTTGGGTCACACTTTCAGCCTCTCTGGGATGGTAGTAAATGAGGCTATCTCAGGCCTCTTTGTCTAGATACCCGTCACAGCTATCTCCTCACCAATGCCCTCTAACTCTGCTAAGATGGATGACTCCCAAGTCTCCAAACAGGAACATAGTGTTCAGCTCCCTCTGTTCTCAGGTCCTGTAACCATAGGGATTCACATGTCCTCAGCCTCACAGGGCTCAGTAGCAGGTATATTACCCCTTATCAGATGCACACTAGTTTCTAACTCTATTGCTCTTCTTATCAAGTCTCTTCTCTTCTCCCAGAAAGAATTTATCCTTTTCATTTGGAAAAAAAAAAAAAAACTGACTCTAACAGATTTCTAGTTTTCTAAATTCAAAGAATCTATCTCTGAGTCCTTCAGAGTTTTGACTTTTCAGATAGAAAAACTTTTGCTTTTTATCTACTGGCTCTCTCATGAGTTTTAGAAGTCCGCTAGGGAACACAAAAGCTGAATGCTGACCCACCCCTTTCCTGAAGCTGGAAGCTTAGGTTGCTCTAGCTACAACCTGAAACAAATAGGTTACAGTACAAAGAGAAATATCAGGAACAAAAAATAAATAAATAAATGAAGTGTTTAGTTGCAGGGGAAAAAGTAGTATCAGGAATAAAAAGAACATTGGGCCAGGCATGGTGGCTCAGGCCTCTAATCCTAGAACTCTGAGAAGCTGAGGCAGGAGGACTGCTTGAGGTCAAGAGTTCAAGACTAGACTAAGCAAGAACAAAACCATATAACCATAAAAAATACAGAAACTAACCAGGCATGGTGGTATATGCCTATAGTCCCAGCTACTTGGTGGCTGAGGTAGAAGAATCACTTGAGCCCAGGAGTTGGAGGTTGCAGCGAGCTATGACAATGCCACTGCACCCTAGCCCAGGTGACTATCTAAAAAAAAAAACCAAACAAACAAACATGAAAACATTGGTTAGTATAAAACATCACCCCACCACATTTGTCAGAAGCCTTTTCCTCCTTGCCTTCACTTCCACACTTCTATCTTTCTTAACCTACCTAATTTCCATATTTCTGTAGCCCCTTAGTAATCTACTCAGATACCACTTCCTTTTCAAAGCTTTCTCCTGCTCTATCCATTTCCATTGCAATCCCAAAATTAGGTGAAGTGTTCATCCTAATGCATTCATAGACAGAATTCCAAGATGACCCTCTCCCTCACCTGTGAATATAATGAGACACCTTTACCATAATTACATTACACAGCAGAAGGGATTTTTGTCAGTGTAATTAAGGTTACTAATCAGTTGACTGTAAGTAAATCACAAAAGAGTTTATATATGTCACATGAGCCCTTTAGAAGCAGAGTTCCTCAGACTGGTTGCAAAAGAGGAAATACGAAATTTGAGGATAAGGGGGGTTTGGTGGGCTGTCACTGGCCTGAAGATGGAAAAGGTCACATGGAAAGAACCTCAGAGAGGCTTCCAGGAGGTGAAAGAGAATTATAGTCAGCATCCAGCAAGAAAATAGGGACCCCAATCCCACTTACAAGCTTAAGTAAATAAATTATACCAGTAATTAGTCAGCTTTGGGAGAAAACCCAAACCCCAGACGAGATGCAGTCTGGTTGATACCTTAATTTCAGACCAAGAATACAGCAAGGCCATGACCAGACCTCAGACCTACAAAAACTGTAATAAATTACACTACATTTGTGGTCATTTGTTACACAGTAATATAAAATTAACCCTGTTACTAATCTGTATCATAATTACATTTCAATTTCTATTTACCCCCAAAAGAATGAAAGTAGCCTGTACATGTACCTGCTTCACATTGACATATAAGATTATCTTTGTTAAACTAGTTAAGTGAGGTAAATGAACAATTTTAAATAAAACACTTAGACTAGTACCTCGCACATTATGTTGGGACTGTTACTACTGTTGTTGCCTAACTACCTAAGACATATTATGAACACAACAACCGTTGGTTGAGTGACTACATGACACCTCAAGTGAACTCCTATAGCATTTAAAGTTGGTACCATAGAATTTCACTGGATTCAGAAAGCAGAAAATAAGCAGATGGAAATGGGTTGTTCTTCCAACCCAGGGGAACATAAAAATGAAGTAGAGGTGAGAGTGTGCAAGGCCTGAACAAAAGACAAACTTAACAGACCAATTTGTCTAGAAAGGTAGGTTCCCATTAAATATAAATGAAAGTTGGGAAGGTGTTTGGTCCTATCATAGAAGACACTCTGGAGTCTAGATATTTTCACCTAAAATGGGGAGCCATTGGTAGCTGTTGCACAAAAGATTGACATGGTAAACACAATGTTTGGGGGGAAGATATGAGAATCTTCAGGATGTAATCAAAATGACAGGTTTTGGAAGGGACACCAGTCAAAAAGCCTGCACAGTGGTATGAAATATTAGAGCTGAGACTATCATGTTGTCTATGTTAAACACCTACCATAGAACTTATAATAGGGTCAGAGACAGCAAGAAGGCCAAAGAAAGAGCTGTTGAAAGAGGCATTATTAAGGAAGAAACAGCTGCCCCATCCTACCAAGCAAAGAATGGTCTTTGTCTCAATGCTGGGGATGTTCTGACCTTTTTATTCTGTCATCACACCCACCCACTGATATTATCTATACAAATATCCCTTTAATACTCCCGTGAAGCAACCCTCAAGAGCTCGCATTTTATTGAGAGAGACTAACTTCTGGCATCAGAGAGATATAACTATGAATCCTCCAAAATACAAATTAAACTTGAGTATCCTCCTCTAAGGACATAAATTTTTAACAAATCGAGATGTCATTTTTTCAGCTTTTAGACTTTTGAAGTAAATTGCAATAAAATGTGTCTGAATATAACTGAACTTTTCCAGAAACCATTATCCTTTCAAGAGATCGAGGCAGGAGAAGAGCCCAGCCAATGGCTGATGATGTCACATAAGGACAAGACCTGGGATCTGACCAATCACATTGCCTGCACACATGGGCTGGAATTCCCTTTAGGGGAGAATCTACCCATGTCTCAAATAGCTCCCCAGAAATACGAGTTCTCCAAAGCAAGGTAAGGATTCTGGGAACTGACCAATAGTGTTGCCTGCACACTTGGGCTAGAATTCCCTCTAGAGGAGAATCCACCAATGCCTCAACTGGCTCCCCAGGAATACAAGTTCTCCAAATCAAGGTGAGGATTCTGGGACCTGAGCAATTACATTGCTTTCACACATGGGCTAGAATTCCTTCTAGAGGAGAATCCACCCATGCCTCAACTGGCTCCCCCAGAATACGAGTTCTCCAAATCGAGGTGAGGAGACTAGGACCTAAGCAATCCTATCTCTTTTCCCGTGGGGAGCATCTCTATGGAGGTACACTGGCCTTCTCTTCCACACCCCATTTGGAACCTGAAACAAAAACACATCTGTGCATTCTATGTCCGACTCTATCTAGGGTCTCTGCCCCTTGAGCACTGAAACAACCTCAATGGGTACTTCATCTGGCAAACTAAGGCCAGGTTGGTGTCCCTCCCATCCTTGACTCCTCTCATCCAATCATTATGCCCTGTCACTCCTTTATTCTCATGCTGCTCCACTTTCTTCACTCCAATTACTACCCTAATATTCTAATCCTCTTCCAATCTCCCTCTCCCTAACCCTGTCTTCTCTATCCCACAATGTTCTCAGCCTCTTCACAGAACAGGCTCTCCCCATCACCCTGCCACCGAAGACTGGCTCATCCACAGCAGTACTGCTGCTTCTTCAGTTCACCACACCTTGGCATCTACCATGCTGCTCCCTGCACCTCTTCCTCTGTTGCACTCTGGGAGACCATCATTTCTCACTTCTGCAGCTGAGCTGTGACCTCATTAAGACGTTCAGGCCACTGAACCTTCATTTTCTCTAAACTGTAAGCTTCACTTCCTTCCCTAAACAGCCTAGACATTGTTACCCATAATTTAAACCTGCAATCTCTAAACCTGGGGCCACAGACTGGTAACTGGTTCATGGCCTGTCAGAAACTGGGCCACACAGCCGGAAGTGAGCAGTTTCCCATCACTCCCAGACAGGACCATCTAGTTGTAGGAAACAAGCTCAGGGTTCCCACTGATTCTGTATTATGGTGAGTCATATATTTCATTACATATTACAATGTAATAACAACAAAAAGAAAGTACACAATAAATATGACTCACTGTAATCATGCAGAAACCATCCTTCCACCATCCTCCCCAGAAAAATTGTCTTCCAAGAAACCAATCCCTGGAGCCAAAAAGGCTGGGGACTGCTGCTTCCTTTTTTTTTTTTTTGAGACAAAGTCTCACTATGTTGTCCACTATGTAGAGTGGCAGGCGTCACAACTCACAACAACCTCAAACTCTTGGGCTTACGTGATTGCGATTCTCTTGCCTCAGACTCCCAAGCAGCTGGGACTCCAGGTGCCCACCACAACACCCAGCTACTTTTTCTTACTGTAGTTGTCATTGTTATTTGGCAGGCTCAGGTCAGCTCACACCTGCCAGCTTTGGTGTATGTGGCTGGCACCCTAGCTGCTAAGCTATAGGCTCTGACTCTGAGGACTGCTTCTTTAAACCACTCTTTGGCTAATGCTTGGGATGTTCTGACCTCTTTATTCTGCCACCATATCCACCCACTAAATCCCTTACCCCAGTTCAATACAATATTGGCCTTTTTTGCTGGAAAATAGAAGGATCATGTCAACCACAGAAGGGTCTGGTGAGCTGCTGGGCAATACTATTTACCTCCCACTTTCGGTTCCTTATAGTTATATCCTTTTACTGATCTATTTCTCAACTAGCCTTTGAGTTCATTACAAGTAAAAACTAAGTTTTAGCCCTGTATCCTTCCTGCCATAGCCTAGCTCATAGTTAAAACATTTTGCCTGAATTAAGAACTTTCTAAAGCATTTTCAGCTCAGAAACTCCGTTAACTACAAAGCATTGTCTTTAGGCACTTCCTTTGCCCAGACTTGGGATTCTTTCCTCCAAACCTGAATTCTGCTTTCAGAAAAGGTCTTGCTTGGTGGCAGCAATGCTGCTACAACTGCTCATTAATTTCAGGGACACTCCTATCCCTGAGTCAGTTGTAAAAAATCCCATGAGATACACGTGAGCATAGATGTATACTCCCAGTGTGTTATTTTCTACCCTAGTAAATACTCCACAAATTCCAATATCAGAACCAAACTACCTGAAGATGACTTTTCATTTGCTTTTGTCTGATAAAAGCATTAAGGTTTTAGCCATTGAAGCTGAGAGTATGCACTAAATTGTCTGTTGAGAAATAAGCCACATGAAGTTTAAATTTTTGTTGAGAGAAAAAATGTAAATCTATAGGCCTACTATTTTCAATTCTATTCACTGAAACAAAAACAAACAAGAAAAACACAGAAAAACTCAATTTAGGGTCAAAAGACCTGGGTTTAAATCCTAAGCAGGACTCTAAAAACCCACTTAATTTCTCAAAACTTGGATTTGCCCTCTGCCCAAAGGTGATATTCAAATCCTTACTGATTGCAGAGGCACTGACTGAATGGAACCAAACTGGCTTCAATGATGCAGCGGGGTCCTGGCAGTGCTCTGTTGCATGGGCACTAACCAGCTGGTTGTGTTGATCAATCCTGGGGAGATCCTCAGAGCTTCGTGGGGGAGACCAGATGAGAAGAAATGAGATTGCTTGACATATAAGCAGTGACTATTTATCAAAGGCTTGGAAGTAATTTGATGTTTGAATAAAACATATAGCCACATTGGTGTGTACTTGCTGGATTTTAATTTTTTTTACTTTTTTAAATACCAATTTTATTTTTAAATGTCAGCCCTACAGGTCTGTGGGCCCTGCTTCTTATTTATTATATTCCCTAGTAACACATTGATATTTTCAGGAACTGTCTGTGATTATTCACTGAGACACTCACCACAAAAGCACTGGACCCAAAACTTCAGAATAGTAGACAATGCCTCCAGGCCAGGTTATCTCAGCTTCCAAGTGCTTTTTATCCACTCATATCCCTTAGTGGACAGTGTTTGAGAGTCATTTATCAGAGTGTTTGGACACTCCATTCCTTCTCCCAGCATCTGTACCCAGTAAAAGGATTGACAACCCTCTCAAGAGCCAGCAGCCAGTGTCTGATGGCCAGTAGGAAACTCAGTGAATGATCATTAAAATTTGTGCAAGTACCAATGGAGTGAGACCAGCTCTCCAGCTAAGGAGCAAGCTCACTGTGTTCTTGAATGACTCGCCCTGTTTTCCAGGTAGATTAAAGTCATTTTAACACCTAATTAAATATTAAGAATTGTTCAAGGTTAAGAGCTGTGCAAGAGTTAAAGAAGGATTTATCACCAAGTAGGACCTACAACCACTTTACAGGTGAATATTCTGAGATCCACAGAGAATCATTTACCTGAGGCCATATTGCTATTAAGTGGTAGATGAGTTTGTCCTCAGAGAGCACATACTCCTTCCAGAATGTTCAAACTGTCTCCCATTAGACGTCTTAGCAAACAAATGAAGTGAACAGGTAATTAAACACAACTGAGACTATTTGCTAAGGACAGTAATCTATAAAAATAAAGCCCTAATTCCATCGGTGAGGACAGAACCATCACCCCCCTAATACTGTTGCATTGAGGATTCAGTTTTCAACATGAATTTTTGAGGAACACAAACATTCAAACCATAATATCCCCCTTATTCAACTCAGTTCTCCATACAGATGGCATTTCTTCAGAGAGTCCCTTTGAGATCATCCTATTAAAACAGAACCCTCCAGTCACATTCCACATTCTTACCCCCAGTTTGTTGTACCTAGTAATATTCAACACTGTCAAACACTATTTTATGCACATATAGGAATATTTGCCCTCCCTCACTATTGTAAAAGCTCCAGGAGGTGGAGCTTTGTCAGTGTTCTTCATGGGTATATCACCTGTGCCCAGAACAGTGCCTGATAAATAGTGGACATCTGACAAATATTTGTGAACGAGTAAACATAAAGCTGGCCTCCCCTGCGTCCCTGACTGCACACTTGCAAAGGTAGAGAGATCATAAAAACAAAGAAAATCAAATGCCTACAACAGAAGCCAATCATTACTATAATCCTGTCTGTGGGGGAGATTTTTTAGCTATATTCAGCATCACTATGTAAAAACATCTTGGGAGCCAAGGACAGAGTGTCAACATCAAATCAAATCATAAGATCATTTCGGATGAGAGAACTTTTGGTGGTCATCTTGGAAAACACAATCTGCTACAGCCCTGTCTTCTGATAGATTGTTCTCAGAGTTAAAGAGCTAAAGAAATAGCAATTTCAAAACAGGTAAGAAGCCCTGGGACATAGTGGAACAGCACTGGACTAAGGGAACAGGTTCCTGGGTGACCTGTCGTCTGCCACCAGCTCCAACCTCTTCCAGCCTCCACACACTCAGTCTCACACTGTCTCCCCCTTGGGAATGTCTCTGCTTCCTCCTCCCTAGCAGATGCAGTTGGGAAAGCTTCCCTCATAGTCTGGCCCACACATGAACCCCAAAGGATGCTTTCAAAGGCCGGTTATGACATGGAACTCCTCGTTTCATCCTTCCTTCATTCCTCCGTTCTGTTAAAAATATCCTTAAATATCCACAATGAAGGATATTTTTAACAGACCTGGGCACTATTCTAGGTCCCAGAATGAAGATGAAGCCTGAGAGCCCCTCACTTACATGTGTCCCTTCTAACACCTGAGAAGGCCCCTAATACTGCATCCATATGTTTGCTCAGGCTGCTATAACAAATACCATCAACTGGGGCCTTAACAGAAATTTATCTCCGCACGATCCTGGTGGCTAGAAGCCAAGAACAAGTGTCAGCAGGCTTGGTTCCACCTAACATCTGTTGGTTGTGGCTGTTTTTGGATGGCACCCTTCTCACCATGTCCTCACATGGCCCCTTCTCTGAGCATGCACACCCCCAGTGTCTCTCCCTCTGCTCCTGAGGATACCAGTTATATTAAATCAGAGCCCCTCCTAAATGGCCTCAGTTTATCTTAATCACATAAATAAAGACATACCTCCAAAAAAGTCCCCTATTTAGGGACTAGGGCTTCCACATAAGAATTTGGGGATCACGTAATTCAGCCTATAGCATACATTTCTGCAATATTTACACAAGTAAGATGCTTTAACTTCAATCAGTTGAGACCACTCTTTCTTTCCACTCTGAGCTCTCAGGTATCAGAGTCAAAGTAGTCAAAAGATCAAGTCAAGGGGGAGTTGAGTTGTAATAAACTTAGTTTGTGCTTAGTTTGATATTTTTATTTGATTTTCAGTCATTTCTGCATGTAGTTTAGCCTTCATGGAGGAGGAATGGATTCCTACCGCGCGCTGTACCTACTCTTCAGCCATTGTGAAAGAGGTGCACGGCCAGTTGTGGTCTCAGAGCATGAACCTGTTCTGTGGTGCCTGGCTCCAGAGGTGTGTGTCTGGAGGGAAAATAGGTTTAAATAGCCAGAAATCAGTCTATCCAAAATCCTTCTAGCAGATTTGGTCCTCAAACAAATGTTATCTCCCATCCAAAATATATCCCATATTACAATGCATATAATTCTAAACACACCACATACTTAACTTTTTTTAGAAAGTAATCACACAAAATAGAATCTGTCAACAGTCTGTGCTTGTGTGGCACAAATCCACAGCCATACCACAGATAGCAAGCTCATCTGATAACAAAATAACCACTAGTAAGCTAAAAACAACAACAACAAAGACAACAAAACTCTCCTAAACTTTCAATAATAAAAAACAAATTTGGTCAATTGAGAAACAAAAAGTTACGATTCTATTCTGTCTCCATAGAAAAATTATGAAATTGTTGCAATAAAAAAGACGGTTAAAGTATATATAGCCAAAAATCATATGGAAGAGAAGAGGTTATAGCAATGATAACAACAGGCATTTAATGAATGACATTATGTTATTTTTCTGAGATTTATGTTATTAATGACATTTGTCAGCATTTTAAAATATACATTTTTTGTGATTTGTTCTCTTATTCCAAACAAATATTCATTCAGAACTAATTTAATGGTTTTGTATTCTTTTTCTTAAAGAGGAGGCCTCGGCTTGGCGCCTGTGGCTCAATTGGCTAAGGCGCCAGCCACGTACACCTAAGGTGGCGGGTTCGAATCCCCAGCCCCGGCCGCCAAACAACAATGACGGCTGCAACCAAAAAATGGCCGGGCATTGTGGTGGGCGCCTGTGGTCCCAGCTACTTGGGAGGCGGAGGCAGGAGACTCTCTTGAGCCCAGGAGTTGGAGGTTGCTATGAGCTGTGATGCCAT
>CAUYQV010116635.1:0-22306 GCA_963574575.1 Galagoides demidoff
GTGGGAATACTGGCATTATTTATTGAGTTATGACACAGAAAATGGGTGGAGGGAGGGTGATTGGTGGGATCACACCTATGGTTCATCTTACAAGGGTACATGTGAATCTTTCTAAATGTAGAATATAAATGTCTTAACACACTAAGAAAATGACATGAAGGTTATGTTAACCAGTTGTATGAAAAATTTTCAAATTGTATATAAAAACAGCACACTGTACCCCATGATAGTATTAATGTGCACAGCTATGATTTAATAAAAAAAATTTTTAAAAATTAAAAAAAGAAACAATTTATAAACAATCACATGTCCACATGAGAGAAAAAAACACAAGTATAGTGTAGCAAGAGGGAGGGGGAAGAAGAGCAATGGAAGATGGGGGGGAGATGGGCGAAATCCCACCTGATGTGCACAGTGTAAGGGTGTTCAGCTCATCCCCTGGGTGAAAGGCTCAATTACAACTTAAACTTTACCTTAGAAATAGGGACAATGAAACCTAAACATTTGTATCCTCCTATCAATCTGAAATAAAGTAAAATAAGATAAATTGTAAAAGAAGAACATTAAGTAATATTGTTAAAACTGAAAAGTACAAGACTATTATAAAATTGATGTTTTAAAAAACTCAAAAACATACATGTAGAGAATTATACAGACGTGTTAAGAGCTTTTTGAGTGTTTATTAAATTAACCAATGCTGTAAATAAAGTTGTATAAATACTATGTCTCCTGAATATGTACTTGTGCAGCCATTTTTAAAAGGCTTTAGATAAAATCTCTAAAATTAGTTTAACTTTTCATTTGACTAAAATTTTAACATGAGGCAATGTTTTAAGTTAATTTAGTAATATTGCCTAACAAAGCTATTGTTATAGCCTTCTAAATAAACTTTCAAAAATATACTTTTGATCAGTAAGTTGTACTTTTTAAAGGAAGAATAGAGAAATCAAATCTTAATAGGTTTGAATAAAAATTGGACTCTAAATAGATAACATAGGAATAGCTTATAAATTGCATGTTTTCCCTTCAATATTGTGCAATGTGACATTCTCCTACATATCTCACAACCTGGGGTAACCACCTGTATTATGAAATGTTACAGTAACAAACAAGTTCTAGGAGGCATCAGTCCCTTGGTAGCATTGGAGCAAATATAACAGATGAGGAAAGGTGTTTCAAATCTTTCAGGCTTTCTGTTACCTGGGAATCTGTCATTTACAAAGCCATATGCAGAGATGGAAAGATAGAGATAACTCTTAATATGTGAAGACTGTGTTACCTGAACCCTGACTGCATTGAGAGGTCCTTTTAAAATTACTGTCACAAGTCTTCTTTAATGAACCTTGGAAAATATGAAACTTCTGATTTAAAAAAAAATCAAAACAGTCAATAGCAAAAGAGAAAAAGTTTGTTTTTTTTTTCTTAAACATGGCCAAAGATAAATTTAAATTCCTTAGTTTCACATTTTAATGTCAGAATAACCTCCCTGCCTTAGAGGTCATCTCCCAAATGTTCTTGCCTTGTTCCATGAACACATCCTGCCTGCACTGTTATCAACTTGGACATTTCAGTGTTCTTCTCTTTCTTTGGATAAACCTTTCCAGAAGCTTCTTTTCCTTGATATTTTACAAACATTTGCCACTCATTGTGATTCTTCCTTTTCTGGAATTTATTGAAATTGAAACTGTTTACCCTCCCGCTCATTCCCCCTGAACCCTAGGAGGTTTCCGTTGAGTTCCACGTGTGCACTTAAGTGTTAACTGACTAGTTCCCTTTGAGTACTGAGTCCACGTGGTGTTTGTTTTTCCATTCTTGCTTTACTTCACTTAGAAAAATGTTCTCCAGGTCCATTCAGGTTGCTACAAAAGATACTAGATTGCCATTATTTTAATGACTGAGTAGTAATCCATGACGTGTGTGTGTGTGTGTGTGTCACATTTTATTAATTTATTCATTTATTGATAGGCACAGGAGTGTAACCACATCCTTGCAGTTGTGAGTTGTGCTGTTATAAGTATTTGAGTGCAAATGTCTTTTTGATAAGATATCCTTTTTCCCTTTGGGTTAAATGCTTAATAGTGCCATTTCTGGATCATAAGGTAGGTCTACTTTTAGGTCTCTGAGATACCCCCATACTACTTTCCATAGAAGTTGTACTAGTTTGCATTCCCACTAGCAGTAAATGAGAATTCCTATTTCTCCACATTCATGCCAGTGTCTACTCTTGGGGGACTTTGCAGTATGAGCTGTTCCCACTGGAGTTAGGTGATATCTCACTGTGGTTTGGGGTTGCATTTCCCTGATGATCAGAGATTTTGAGCATTTTTTCATGTGTTTGTTGGCTATTAGATACCTTCCTTTGAAAAGTTTCTGTTCATAAGTTTTTCCCCTTTTGTTTGATTTTTTTCTGGCTAATTCACTTGAATTCTCTTTAGATTTTTGTTCTAAGTGCTTCGTCAGAGGTATATCATGCAAATATCCTTTCTCATTCTTTAGGTTGTCCATTTACTCTATTGATTGTGTTCTTAGCTGTGCAGAAACTTTTTATTTTGATCAGGTTCCATTTGTTTGCAATTGCCATTGGGCTCTTCTTCCCTAGGCCAATATCTATGGGGCCCAATACTTTCTCTTCCAATTCATACAGTTTCATGACTTAGGTTTAAGTCCTTTATCTGTTATGAATTAATTTTTCTGAGTGGTGAGTGGTGCAGATCCTGTTTTAGTCTTTTACATGTGGCTGTCTGGTTTTCCCAGCATCATTTCCTGAATAGGAATTCTTTACCCCGTGTGTTTTTCTCTGCTTATCAAAGATCAGATGCAATTATGAGTACGGTTTCATCTCTGGGTTCTCAGTTCTGATCCATAGATCTAGGTCTCTGTTTCTGTGCTTCTATTGTGCTGTTTTGGTTACTTTAGCTTTGTAGCTAGAAGTCTAGAAAAATGATACTTCCTGGTTTGTTCTTATTATGTAAGGTTGTTCTGGCTATTTGGGGTCTTTTCAGGTTCCATAAAAAGTGCAGAAATCTTATATTTTAGATCTGTGAAAAATGACATTGGAATTTTCACTCATATTGTGTTGAATCTGTGAATCATGTTGATGAGTACAGCCATTTTAACAATGTTGATTCTGCAAGTCCATGAGCATGATCTGTCCTTCCATCCTCTGTGATTTCCTTCCTCAGTGTTTCATAGTTCTCTGTGTAGAGGTCTTTCACCTTCTCAGTCAAATATATTCCTAGGTATTTTATTTTCTTTGTTGCTACTGAGAAAGGTACTATGCCTTTGGTTTCATTCACAGCTTGACTGTTGTTGATGTGTATGAAAGCTAATGATTTGTTGGTGGCACCTGTGGCTCGAAAGAGTAGGGCCCTGGCGCCTTATGCTGGAGGTGGCAGGCTCAAACCCAGCCCTGGCCAAAAACTGCAAAAAAAAAAAAAAAAAAAAGTGAATGCTTTGTGTACAATGATTTTGTTTATCTAAGACTTTGATGAATTTACTTATCTATTTCAATAGTCTCTTGGTTAAATTCTTTGGGGATTTCTAGCTATAAGATCATTTTGTTAGCAAAGAGTGATAGTTTGAGCGCCTCTTTCCCCATTTGGACCCCACTGACTTTCTTCCTTACCTACATGCTTTGGTGAGAATCTTGAGCTCTTTTATTGAATGAAACTGGTGAAGGTGGGCAACCTTGTCTGATTCCAGGTCTAAGCATAAATATTTTCAATTTTTCTCCACTCATTATGATGTTTGCCGTAGGTGTGTTGTACATAGCCTTTTTAATTTTGAGAAATGTCTCTTTCTTATCATGAAGGGGTAATGATTTTTCTCAAATGCTTTTTCTGTGTCAATTGAAAGGATCATGTGGCCTCTGTTTTGCCTCTGTTTATGTGGTGAATTACATTATATATTTGCATATGTTGTGTCAACCTTGTATCTCTGGCATGAAGCCCAATTGGTCACAGTGGATTACTATTTTTGTTTTTTTGTGATGCTAACTTCAGTTTGCTAAGATTCATTGAGAATTCTTACATATATATTTTGAAAAGATATTGATTTATAGCTTCCTTTTTTAGTTGTTTCCTTTCCTGTCCTTTATATCTACATAATACTAGTTTCACAGAGAGAGTTGAGAGGATTCCTTCCTTCTCAATGTTATGGAATAATTTCTGCAATATAGGCAGATACTACTTCCTCTTGGGAGAGTAAGTCAAATTTTGGTGTAAAACCATCTGGTCCAGGACATTTATTTGTTGGAAGATTTCAATGCTTGATATTGGTCTGTTCATAAGTTCTACTTCTTCCTGTGAGCCTAGGGAGCTTGTGTGTTTAAAAGAATTTGTTCATGTCTTCCACATTTTCAAGTTTATCTGTGACAATTTTTTTTAATTGGGCATTTGGCTTTTATTATTTATCTGAAGAAGTAGACTGTGATTGTTTATGTAGATTGTACTTTGTCAGTTGTATCCAATGTGAATATGGTCTCTCAATCTGGGGCTTGCCTATTCATTTTTTCTTATGGTGCCTCTTAATGAGAAAAGGTTTTAAATTTCAGTAAAATGCAATTTTTTCTTTTTCTCTTTTATGATTAGTGCTTTCTTAGTCTTACTTTAAAAAGCTTTGCCTCCTTCAGGATCATGTAGATATTCTTTTGTGTCACGCTCAAGGATTTTTCGCTTTTTATGTTTTCGTGTGCTCTGTGAGGTAGAGGTTAGGCTCATTGCCCCATGCATATATTCATTTCTCCCCACTCCATTGTTGCCGAGCTCTTTTTTCATTGGATAGTTGTGCCACCTTGGACAAAAATCAATAGATCAAATATGTGTGGGTCTATTTCTGGATGGTATTTTTTCATCATGACTAGTTTTTGAAACTATTTGAAGTCAATGAGAAAAGATTCAAAATAAATGCTATAAGGTTCAATCTTAACAAGGTAGGAAAAGAAGAGAAAATTAGACTCAAAAGTTAGCAGAAAAAAAGAAAATAATACAGGCCTGTTAGTCAGCCTAGGCTGCCATAATAAATATCATAGACTAAGTGACTTGTACAGCAGCAATGTACTTCCCAGAGTTCTGGAGGCTGAAAGTGTAAGATCAAGGTGCCGAGCAATAAAGTTCCTGATGGAGGTGCTTTCCGTGCTTGCAGATGGTGCCTTTGTGCCGTGGGCTAACTTGGTCTTTCTTGCTGGATAGATACATGAGGAGAATAAGAGATGAAGGTAAAGCTCCCCAGGGTCTCTTCTTATAAGGACAATAAAGCTCTCCAAGGTCTCTTCTTTCAAGGACAATAGTCCTGTTACATGGCCTGACTACCAGAACCTCATCTAACCCCAATTACCTCCCAAAGGAGCCTTCCCCAAATGCCATCACACTTAGGCATTAGAGCTTTAACAGACGCATTGTGAAGGGCCATAACCTTCAGTCATAACAAAAGGTAAGGTAACAAATCAATGAAATAAAAAATAGCCAAAACATGGAGAACAAAAGTGCCATGTTGTCAACCTAGATCACAGCAACTCATACTCCTGGGTTCAAGTGATCCTCCCACCTCAGCCTCTCAGCCAAGCCTCAATGGCTTGGTTGTATTTTTCAGAACCAAATCAAGCTTTGTACAATGTTTGTAAATATGAGAAAAACTGATTTTTCTTTTTAATATAAATTTGTTATTTGAGATAACAAGGGGATCCTGGAGGGTGGTAGTTTTTATCATTTTTACATTTTTTAAGCCTCTTGTTTAAATTTTTGATAAGCAAATACATATGGGGCAGTGCCTGTGGCTCAAAGGAGTAGGGGCACCAGTCCCATATGCTGGAGGTGGTGGGTTCAAACCCAGCCCTAGGCAAAAACTGCAAAAAAAAAAATACATATGATGTAGCTATGGTTCACTTACCATTATCAGATTTGTTATGACCATGATGCTTACTTAAATAAAACTGTTTGGGGTTGTATAAAATTGAAAATACGTGCACAGTCTATCTTATATAATCTGAGCTGCAAACATTTTTGTTCCTGAAAACTTTTTTTCTGAAATAATTCATAAATAATATTTTAATTTGCCTCTAAAATAATTGGTATATTAAAATATTTGATTTCTGGGCAGCACCTGTGGCTCAAAAGTGTAGGTTGCCAGCCCCATATGCCGGAGCAGGTTCAAACCCAGCCCCGGTCAAAAAAAAAAAAAAAATATATATATATTTGATTTCTTAGGTTGATTTTGTTAGTTTGTGGTTATATGAAATGCTCCATTTTTAATGTCTTTTTGCTTTATAATATTTATCTTTCATAAATTGATTTTATGAGTTTAAATCTCTTCTGTGGTCTGTCTTTTTATCTGTTTATATGTATTTTTATCTTTCTATCTTGTTTCTCCCCGCTTTATTACTCTGTTCTGGGGTAAGGACAATTCTTATGTCTTCCATGGCCTAACGTACATGGCCTTGCATTTAACAGATTCTAAACATATTTTAGTTAATTATTGAGTATCTAAATATATTGAAATATTATTGAATATCTAAACATATTTAGTTAATTATTGAGTCTATCAATATGATAGAATGGTCAGAAAAAGTGTTAAGAGGCTTGTTTGCATTTTTCAGAACCAAATTAAGCTTTATACAATGTTTGTAAATATGAGAAAAACATAATATTTGAGGAATGAGAAAGAATGAATCCCACAAATATCCTTCTGTGTACTTCATACTTCACGTACATGAAAGGGATTTACTGTTTTTATTCTCGTAGATTATGTTATCTGCAGATTTCTACTCCAACTTTTTCTGAAATATTCTTGCAGTGGTAACTATGAAGGATTAATCAAGAGAAGAAAATGTCAACCCCTTTACATGCTCATGGATTGAGGGAAAAGTGAATACAAAGCAATAATGAGGTTAAATAATTTGGTTTGTATCAAAAGCTTGACCCTTTCTAAAGCAAGGGAGAGTTCAAGAGTACAAGAAATCTTCCCTGATTTGAAGAAAGATAGCCGTGTCAGCACAACGTAGGCCAAAGGGAACAGGAATGGTGTAAAAAGAGAATTAGTGGAACTGAGAGAAGAGAATCAGGCCTCGGGATGTTCTGTAATATAAGCTGAAACCTGAACAAGAGCATAAACTTGGGTTAGTTGTTGTCAAGCTGTGAGACCATCCTTATGGGCTTGTTACCATGCTTTGATCAATAAGAAAACAATTGTCTTTTCAATAACTAAAGGGATACATTGCTTCAGTCATGTCTGGAGGGCACATAAGACATTTGGACGGACTAGAATGGATTGTGTGACAAAGGACAGAAGAAAGTGGATATTATTGAGGGTAAGAAGAAGAAGGTTCAGTGTAATTAATAATAAGTTGGGCGCTTGTTAAGTATACAGAGAAGGTTGCAAATATTGTGCCCACTAGAAGAAAATGGCAGTTAATTTCTAGGATTCTTCCCCAGAGGTAAAATCCTTGATTCCTGGAATATCCAGGACTTTGTCTCAGGACTAACTGAGCAACAGAGCCGTGAACAGTTCTGCTCCACGAGCATCATGATGAACCCGAGAACGTGAGGCGCTGTGGACATATTTACAGACATGGAGACATTGGCCTGCCCTGCCAGTGATGGAGGGGTTGCCACAGCTGGCCTGGTAATGACTATAAAAAAAGTTTCTAAATGGTTTTCAAGTCTGCCAACCAACAATATCACTATTTGAAAGCTTGTTGTAAATAAAATTGAGAATCACTGATTTAGAGGCATAGAAACCGGGGTGAAAGTCTTTCCAGGCAGAGGCAATGCCAGGAGCAGAGACGTGCACGGTGTCCACACCGCCAAACATGCAGGCAGTGGTGAATTTCATCAAGGCTTAACTTTACATGTTGCCTGTGAGGTCTAGTGGAAGTTGTTAAAGACAGAACTTTTTTCCTTCTTTTAGAAGATAAGGGAAAAATCATAATTGTTTATAAATACCATATGCATGAGTAAATTTATGAGAAGCTACTCAGCCAAGCATAATGAATAAGATACTTAATTTACAAGAATGTCTTCAGAAAAACAAGAATTCTGAACGTTTTGAAGGTGTATACTTGGTATACATACATAAAGAATAAAATAAACATGAAGATCTCAGGCCTCTATTCCCAGAAGGCATATTATTGTAGCAGGGAGGGGCAGTGTGAAACCAGCAACAGTTGATGTGGATAGATTTTAACCCACTCGGGGAAAAAATGGGGATGTGAAGGAAGAAACAAGGAGAAAGTTTGGAAGGAAGTTGAAGATGTCAGATACAAAGACATCAGCCTGAGTCAAGTAGAATGAAATCACTGAAGTTCCTGATGAGATTATCATGTGTGTTACTGGCACAGTTAGGGGTAGTATTTATAAGTGTATGCAGGCCACTCTGGATTTCTTGGGACCTCTGAATCTTCTCAACCTGTTCCTCCTCTCTAATAACCAGCTGATTCGAAGGAAGGTTTGTCCGGCAGTGGTCATGGTGCACAGCAAAATACAAAAAAACTACCAAAGGAATTGGGAATATTTCCTAGTCCCTCTGTTCTCCTTAACCCAGCATAGCATAGCTAAGAATTTCTCACCTTTCCAATCTCCACTCAAGGTTCATACCTTCAATATGACATGGGACAAGTTCATGATCTCTTGTTATATATATTCGTAACATTCCATTTATTCCTTCCAAATATCTATTACAGTGACAGCTGTATCTTGGGTAACTGCTTCACTCATACCTTTCTCTCTGTTTGGTCTATATGCTCTCTGAGAGTAGGAAGCATGGTTCTTTTGGTTAGGCGTGGTTCTTACCACCATGCATAACACCAAACCTGTGTTTGCAGATGCCCAAAAAGCATTTAAGACCAGAAGAATGAATGTGTCGGGAAATTCCATGAGAAGCATTTGGACTTGGTTTTGAAAAATGATAAAACTGATAAAATGCTAAATAAAATTAAAATATAAATCTCTCATAATCAGGATGGTAATTGGGAGTAAGGTCATAGATATTTTATACACAGATTTTATTTCAATTTGAACCACTTTGTTTAGCTTGATGTAGTTTAAACCTTATCTCTCTACATATAAGAGATACAGGCATTATTTTCAAATGAAATATTTGCCACATACTGAGGAGTCTAGAAATAGGAATGTATAGTGAGAAAAAAAAATGTTAAGAGTATATTTAGGGAAAAATGTTTACATTTAGAGTACTGGGAAAAGAAGAGAACATTAGCAAAAGGGATAAGAAATAAATATTGGCTTGGTGGTGGCTCAGCGCCTGTGGCTCAATCGGTTAAGGCGCCAGCCACATACACCTAAGGTGGCGGGTTTGTATCCCCAGCCCCGGCCTGCCAAACAACAATGATGGCTGCAACCAAAAAATGGCCGGGCATTGTGGCGGGCGCCTGTGGTCCCAGCTACTTGGGAGACTGAGGCAGGAGACTCCCTTGAGCCCAGGAGTTGGAGGTTGCTGTGAGCTGTGATGCCATGGCACTCTACCCAGGGGGATAGCTTGAGGCTCCGTCTCAAAAAAAAAAAAATTGGCTTGGTGCCTGTAGCTCAGGGACCAGGGTGTGACTACACACACCAGAGCTGGCGGGTTCGAACCCCACCCTGCCAAATAACACCCCGGCCTGCCAAATAACAATGACAACTACAATATGAAAAGAGAAAAAATAGCCGGACATTGTGGCAGGTGCCTATAGTCCCAGCTACCTAGTAGGCTGAGGCAAGAGAATCGCTTAAGTCCAAGAGTTGGAGATTGCTGTGAGCTATGGTGCCACAGCACTCTACCCAGGGCAACATAGGGAGACTCTCACACATAGTGAGACTCTGTCTCAAAAAAATAAATAAATATTAAAAAGTTAAAGTCAGAGCAAAGAAATTTTTCAACATCATTAATCAGAAAGGAAAAATTTGTATTCTGATTAACTTTAAAAAAGACAAAGCAAATAATTGATCAATTGCTACATGCTCATAATTTTGCAAGCACTGGAATACAGCTTGCGTCTCCTCATTACCATGTTCAAAGAGGAGGAAGCCACTTGTCAGAAATCTTACATCATGTACCTGCTACTCTAAAGCAAGTAGACTATGAAATTTGAGTCAAAATTATGTGCAATTGGAGCGCACCATCATCCTTGCTCTGTCATACATGTTTTCTCTTTTTAAATATTTTACTGTTCGATAATTTTTCAAAAAATAATAAAGTCCTTACGAATTCCTTAAGAGCAGCATTTCCATAAAATTATAAACTGCGGCTGCTATACTATTAGGAATTCACAGGAAAATGCACACATCAGTATAAGGCATGGGAACTTGGATAGGAAAGGGCCTGTGGTTCATTTCTTTCCTCTTGGAAAAGCTCAGGGAATGAATAACTTTAACCAGATCTTCACCTGTAAATACGCTGTTGACCTTAAACTAACCTCCCTTACTAATGGAAGGCATTGTTTACATAGAAAAGAGGACTCCTGTCTACAAAACGAGTGTATCAGGAACTATGCCAATAGTCTAGTTTGCAATATCACAAATACACCCGGCATTGTTGATTAATACTGCAGGGCCTCCCGGAGAATAGAGGTTAGTAAGTGACATAATTAACAGGGTATGAAAGCTGTTTCCCTCCAAAATAAAGTGGAAACTTCTTTAGAACAGTGTTTGCACATATCTTGATCCAAAAAACTTTTCTGTTACTTGGAAAACAACAGATGTGCTAAGAAAACTGAAGAGAGACACTTGTGGGTGCTGTCTGCTGGCTTCCGTCTATTCCAGGAGAAGACGAATTTGTCTGCCCTTGATGTCTGCTGGTATCACCTGAATTATTAGTAAAAATTGGTGCTTGGTTGAGATTACTGTAAATCCACTTGGGTGATTTCAACTTAAAGAACTCAAGAACAGTGGATGGAGAATGTTGACAACACAGAAGATGGCATAAGAGCTATGCTAACCGTCCTGCTTCTGCTATCAGCTAGGTAAATCCAGGTGAAGCACCCGAAATGTCCAACACAGATGTAAAAGCATTCATCAGGCTGACTATTCTTTTATAAATTTAAGGACATCAGGAATCTCCTTCTTAGAAATATTAACCTCCCTAAGCGTGACCCTATGAAATAGGCATAACTGATTGGATTAAAAAATGGTTATATTCAAATTAAATGTTGAATCTACATACAAAAAGCCTTCTAGTGAGTTTTGAAAATAACTTACTCAATCTCAATCTGTACCTCTGGCACTGGAAATGGCCTTTGGGAGAAATATATCTTTATACATAGTATAAGTCCAATTTTTCCAACACATGAAGACTTTGTATATAGAATTGTCATAGACTTCATCTTCATTTTAGTGATTAAAGAACTAACCCTTCTATAAGAACAGCATTATTCTGGTAGTAAAACAGTCCTACTTCCACACAGCCCACATAATAAAGAAGAAAGCATATGCCTACCAGGGACCTTCCCAAATTCTATCCCTGGCAAAGCAAGTCTTGACCTTAATTGGTTTGTAGGAAATTGAACTCGGTTTGCACAGTTCTAATTAGTTCCCTTATCATTGTTTAAATCATTAATCGATTTTAACTTTTAAAATGTGTATAGCTATTCCTTCCCTCCCCACCATTCCTCAGCTGAATACGATGTATGTACATCTGTGAAACGTATTAATGGCAAAGCATTGTTTGCAATTTAGAGAATTTGCCTTAGTACTTTATCAGTTGAGACTCTTACTCAACTTAATGTCTTTCAAATATCTCTCCTGATGGACAGGAAAATGGACAATATTGTTCTGTATCTTTATTCTAATTGCTGTGGAAGATGACTGCAGGTTCCCTAGAGTGAATTTGGTGAATGTCACATAGCCTGTATTTTACAGAAGATTATCTTAAATGATTCCTTTAAATTTGGTGAAAAATCTACCCATAAATTTGGCATGATTGTAATAATACTCAGAATGAAATATTTTATGCCTATCCTACAATAATTTCAACTCCACTGATTCTTTTAAATGTGTAAGATGGCTGATTGCTTCATAGAATTTTAACTTCTTCCTACAGAAGTTTTTAAAACATGGATTTGTTGGTAAATTTTAAAACAATATTAAATTACACAAAAAATAGGTTCACACTAATATAGAACATCTTCTGTTGTTTATAAGCATATATTTTGGTTTCTCTATTTCAACTTGTGTCTCAGAGGAAATGTAGGACACTTTGGTCTGTAATAGCCTCTGGTTAGTTGTCCTTTTGGTACAGAAAAGAGTTAATCCCATCAACTAGATCTTCATTACAAAGAATGTAAAATTTTTATGAGCCTGAGATGGAATTCAGCTTGTATAACATTTGTGATTACTGCAAACTGATTACAGTGTCTTCACAAATCTCTGGACTCATGAATCTCAGAATTTGAGATATTTGAAGAACTATAGTCTTGCATCTTATCTGTGTGAGAATCCTTTCTGTAGCAAATCAAACCAATATCACTCAGCTTCCAATTTGATTTAACACTTTCATGTCAGGAAAATCACCAAGTCCCAAGGAATTGCATTATTTTGTGGGATAATTCCAATGATTAAAGAACACTCGCTCTTTTTTAATGCTAGAGAATCTGTCTTCTAGTAGGTTTGTCCCTTACTGGTTCAGGACTATTGTGTAAGATCCCCTGAATTGAACACCCTCATTCACAACAGACCAAATCTATCTCAATTGTCTCTTGACCTCTCTCCCTACTTCTCATCCTCTAATGCTACTTAGAAACATTAAAATCTTATTTAATACAGAGTCATCCTACTCTCAATGCCCATGGCAAACCCAATTCACGGCTTGGAAAATCAGAACTACACTGGCTCCTGAATGATACTTCTAAGAACTTTGTTACTTCTTGTAATAAAGATAAAATTTTGCTTGTATCTTTATTTTGGGAATTTAAATATTATGATTATAATAATCCATGTTATCTTAATAAAGAATTGTATAGTTATAGGAAAAAAAGGTCTGTGAACTGGATAATGTGCTGAATGAGCTAATACTTAGGCTATTGCAACTGAGGTCTTTGTGACAAGTCTATTGGTTTGTTAAAAAATGAGATAGCAATTGTGATAATATTCAAGTATGACCAATTAACTAGTTAACCGTCTTCTTAGTACTTATTAACTACCTATTTATTGAAGATCTACTGAATTCCAGATTGATTGATTTATTTAGCAGTGTTAGGGATATAAGAGAGAGGAATAACACCTGTATCCTGGCGGGGTTGTTAAGCTAGAAGGAGCAATGGCAGCATCGTGGATGAGGGAGAGTGAGAGGGAGTGAGGGTGAGGGTGAGGGTGAGAGAGAGTGACGGCTGCTATGGGCAGACATGGAAGGACCAGAGAACAAACAGCCTCTGTGGAAGACAATGGAGTCTTCTAGGTGAAATGTTTAAAATAAATGGACAATAAAGAATGAATGTATTAACAATTTGACTTTAAAAAGAGAAGATGTTTTTGCCAGGAGGAATAAACCCAAACATGTGAGGACTGGTGATAACATATCTTATTAGGTGAATTCAGCAAAGGTCACTGTGGGTGATGAATGGGAGGATGGTGGGTGAACCTGGGAGAGACAGCAGGTCCCAGTGGGAAGGACTTAGAACACAGGATGAAGAAGGTAACTTTTTATTATTATTATTATTAAATCATAGCTGTGTACATTAATGCAATCATGGAGTACAATGTGCTGGTTTTATATACAATTTGAAATGCTATCATCAAAGTGGTCAACATAGCCTTCACAGCATTTTATTAGTTATTGTGTTAAGACATTTATATTCTAAACCTAGTAAATTTCACATGTGCCCTTGTAAGATGCACCATAGGTGTGGTTCCACCAATAACTTTTTTTTTTTTTTTGCATTTTTTGGCCGAGGCTGGGTTTGAACCCACCACCTCTGGCATATGGCGCCAGCGCCCTACTCCTTTGATCCACAGGTGCCACCCGCCACCAATAACTTTTATGGGATTTGCTGTTTTCCTTCGTGCCCTCAGCTAACTAGGCATTGCTACAAATTTTTATTTAATTTTTATTGTGGTAAAATACACAGAGTTTACCATCTTCACCGTTTTTAAGTGAACAATTGAGTGATACTAAGTATGAATACATTCCTGCTGCTATACAGCCATCACCACTGTCCAGCTCCAAAACTCTTCTCACAAGGCAAAACTAAAACTCTACCCTCATTAAGCAACCAGGCCTCCTTACTGCTCAGCCAGGCCTTAGTAATTACTATTCTACTCCCTCCATATTATTTTGTCTTATTTCAGAACATTACGGAGTACACACATTTTGTTTATATACTTTATTTTTGTACAGACTGAATCTAAGTTACAAGTGTTCCTTTACCCAGATCCTGTGCACGGTACCCAACAGGTGTGAATTTACCCATCCCATCCGCCCACCCGGCTTTACTTTCATTGAGATTTCTTCCATCTGTGCATTTAAATATTGATTGATTAGTTCCTTTTAATCTTTGCTAAATTCTTAGGTAAAATAAAAAGTCTCTTTTTTAATTTTTATTTGTGAGTAGAATCAGCTTTATGTAATAAGTCTATTTAGGTATTACATGTCTCTGGCTATAAACTGCTTGTTCAAATTCTTTGTACATTTAGCTATTACATTGTTGATCTTTTGCTTATTGATATTAAAAAAAATCTGGAGATGATGAATATCAATTTTTCTTAAGGGGTTTATTTCACTCACATGTTTCTTTGTTGATCTCTAAAAACCTGCTGAGTTGAATTTTCTATTGACACAAGTACATCTGTGTCTTCATAAACTTTGATTACGCCCACACAGTATGATATATATGTGTGATAAAAATGCACATATGTATTTGTATAAAGGATCACTCAGGCCACCATGTGATGAAATAAGTGGAAGGGAGAAAAAAATCAAATGTACAAAGACAGGCCATGTGCGGAGGCTCACGCCTGTAATCCTAGCATTCTGGGTGGCCGAGGTGGGTAGATTTCTTGAGAGTTTGAAACCAAGATTTTGAGAACAATTTGAGCAAGAGTGAGACCTGTCTCTGCTAAAAATAGAAAAATTATCTGGACATGCTTGTGCATGCTTGTAGTTCCAGCTACCTGGGAGGCTAAGGCAAGAGGATCGCTTGAGCCAACGAGTTTGAGGTTGCTGTGAGCTATGACACCACAACACTCTACCCAGGGTGACAGAGTGAGATGCTGTCTCAAAATATATATATATAGCAGAAGGTCTACTAAGGATTTATTTATGGCTGTATCTAGATTAATGAGAGGAATCATTTCTAACAGGAAGAACTGGAATTATTAAGGATGATAGTTAAACTAAAATTAGAATCTTTGCTAACCCCACGCTATGTTGATAAATCACATTAAGAACAACAAGTAGTCTGTCTTTCAATGGGTGTATTTGTCAAATGCTGATAATGTTGATAGACTTTGTAAGGAAGAAGAAGGAGATAAACTTTCCTGAGTGACCATGTGACAAGAATACTTCAGACAAAATGCCTGTGGAATCGAGATTATATCTTATATTTTCAAGTGAAGACATTGAAGCTTATGATGGTTAAATAACTTTTCCAAAGTCAACAAGGACTGGGATGTAACAAGCGTTTATTTGTGTCCAAACCTCCAAATTAAATCAGAAACATCATGGAGGAGAGAGAGAAAAAAGGTAAGAAAGTAAAAATAATTTAAAATGTGATCAAAGAGCCTTGGCAAATAGACTCATTCTGAATTATCATCACTTGGAATAATTAAGATTTAGAAGTCAAAGAGGGAGATCTCAATGTTGAGATCCTTCTCTGAACATAAATTTTCAAGGAGGAATCCTCAAAGGATTAAAATCTGAGCTCTGAGAAGCAGTCCAAGGAATCACTGTCATGGGCCTTGTGGTCACTATGAGGTGTGTATGAAAATAAAAGAAGAAAGAAGGGCAATGATCAATTATGTAAACAAAATAATAAACATGGGATTCTGAGATGCAGAAAAAAAATAACAAGCAAAAGGATAGGTATGGGTGCATAAAAAATAAGACGGTTCAGATTCAATAATTTGAGAAATTAAATTCATAGCCCAAAAACCTCAAACCCAAAATAGCAACACAGGATACATGAGATACAAAAGCTTTGGAGGACAGGAACAGGCTCATTCACCGCAAGGTACCTCAATTACCAACTTCAATTCTTCCCTACCAGAATCGCTTCTTTGAGTTATAGCATGAATAATTTGATAATAAATCATCTTGGAGGGATAGCACATTAGCTACTACTACTCACTAGTGCAGTTCAGTTTGTCAAACAGGGAGGTTGTGATACAACCAGGACAAAACTCTGGTTTTGGAGGGAAGGGCACATGATGAGGTAGAAATGACAAACAGTTCTCGAGAGAGAGTTTTTCAAATTTATACGGGAGAGGAATTCACAAAGAATGATGACTGTTCTTTCAGCCTATGTCCCAAGAATCAGTTCCTCAGATATAATCGCAATAATTCCTAGGGAGCATGTCAGTTAATTTATAAGACATGAGAGTCAACTGCATAGAGCTGGAATTGTTCCTGTAATTAAGACAGACATTCTTCCTGAACTAAGATCCTGGTGCACACATTGTTCGTTATACTTCATATTTCAAATTGTTGATGCATTGGGAATTAATTGAATGACACTGTTGGACTTTAAAAACAGATAAGCAAGCAAGAAAGAGAACACGAGAATAAGCAAACAGCCCCGGAGATTACTCTGTGACTCACGTGAACAATCTCACTTATTTGGGCCAAACCATCAGGAGTCCCAAGTACTCTATGGAGAAGTAAAGACTTTTCCTGCTGGCTCGTGAGATCTGGTGTTTGAGCTTCTGTTTCGCCATGGTCCTCAGTCATGATAAACTCTAGTTCAGAGCTTTCTCACTGCGTTACCGAGGTACAAATATTTACTAATTCTTACATAGACTTCAAATTAGCACACTGGCCTAGGGCCTGTGATTAATGAGACTGGATCTGAAAAAGCATGCCATGGATAATTAATATTGAAAAGTACGATCCACTGAATTAATAATGCATTTCTGCCAACCTCTAACAATCGTTTAAACCAGATGTAACTTCTCTGCAATAATAAACTGCGGAAGTATTTTAAGCATCTACAGTAGTTTGTGTGCTCGAACTTAAAAACAAATTAGGAGCTATTCAAATAAATATAGATGAAAGACTTGTCTCTAAATCACCTACCTGCAATTTTATAATTTTTTTATTGAGTCGTAGACACATAGGTCATGCATACATTTATGCATATGTGGGGTACAATGTGTTGCTTACATTTTAGATTATACATAAATGATGCTATATATGCTATATGAGTACACAGTCAAAGTTACCTATTTGACTAAGTCAAAGTTACCTATTCTGACTAAAGGACGTTTAGTGTTTTTACCGATAGCAGGGTATCAAATAATGGGATTATTTAGTATAATAACTGAGCAATACCAGAGCCATCAATAGTATCAACTAAGTTTACTTATAAAAATATATATCTGTAAAGTTAAAATGTATCTTGAAAGAAGTGTTTTAAACATTACATTGAACCCTTCGACCTTGCCAATTCTTACCTACAAAAATGGCAATTTTATATAGGTTCAGCCACTATTTCTACCACTGCACATTAACATATTTTCTTATTTGCTGTTGATTTCACTGTGTAGCAGAATATTTTTCCAGTTACACTGAAGAAAATTGTCTTTGTAAGTAATTTGGGGAGTAAATGCTAAAATGTTTACCCCAAGAGTCTTAAAAGATAAGGTCAACTTTCAGAATTTTTAAACCTGGTTTGGGAAAATATGAGAATCTACCCCCCCAAATTATGTTATTGCTGAATTTATACACATTTTGTGTCCTCATGATCTACAAACTGTCCCTCTCTGCAGTTCCACCAAATTTGTTTGATGCTCAGTTTTCCGGACATCATTTTTAATAGTTACTTCACATTGATTCCAAAAGTACTGGTTATACCTACTAAGTGAAAATAAATTTTTATTTCTCATCCAAGAACCATGTAAAAATTATTACTCAAGGCTAATTCTGATTTTTATCTCTGTGTTGTTGAACATTAATGTTAATATCCAGTGTGATCAGAAACATATTGTCTTTCATTTAAGATGTTAAATTAAACATCAGTCCTTCATAAATCTTTATTTATTCTGGTATAAATTTAATATAAGCTTATTATATTTATTTTAAAAAGTAGATAGTTCCACACCAAGACCTGAAAAAATTGATATCTTTAGTTAATTTTGATTTTTTTATTAAATGATTCTTTGGGCAGTAATGACTTGTCCTGTACTTTTTGTAGTACAAAATTAGATGGTCAAAAGAGGTGTGGTGTGTCTATATAATTTTAATGTCTAAGGAATCTTAATTTTCAATACTTCAGTTATATTATAGCATCATGTTTAAAAGAATTTGACATATCATGAGCCTTTGACAGATGCCGTTAAAATGCTTTATTTTAGGCCTACTACGTGCCTCTCTGCTATAATATATTGCTAAGAATATTACATGCTTATATGTGCATTTATAAATTTCACTGCCTGAAGCAGAAAACAACTTAAGTTAGCCAAGGCAAAAATAGGAGAGAATAATGTTGGAATAGATTGAGAACTCATGGGAACTCAGGGAAAGGGAAGTTTAGCCAACTTCAGAAAGACTGGAAGTAAGACTTTGATGCTATCGGGAATAGAAACTTTCTCTCTGGGCCTGCTGTCCCCCTGCAATCTTTTCTCTGACCACACCAGCTTTTCCTACTTTTTCCTGCTTACGTACCAAATGCCACTGTCCAAGAATCGTTCTATGTAAATTCACCTTGTAGTGGTCCATGTGTCTTTAGGGATATTTCTATCAACGTAAAGTTTTTATCACGTGTGTTAGGATGACATGTGGCTTATCTTTTGTCATGGTCAGATGGATATATATCTAAATTACAGTGCTACATGTAATTCATTAAGAAGATCACGGGTCAGATGATATTCGTATCACTAGTGAGAAACAGACACATAAGGAAATGTTTATATACAGCCTATAAAATAGAGTAGACACAGACGCCAATGTACCAGATATGTAAATTGGTACTTTTTAAAAAATCTGATCTGGATATATATCCGGATCTCATTTCCTTGTAACAATCACAAATTTTTCATGAAAAAGTTCAGTAAGCCAAGTTAAAGTTTTAACAAATACTTGAATTAAATATTTTAAGCATGATTTCATTACAATTTGTGATTTTAAAGTGGCATACTACTAAAATATAAAAATCAGAGCAAAAACCAAACAATACAGTATTTCATTTTTAAGTAAAATATCATATTATATTTTTTTCAATGTAAGTAATACTCATTAAGTTGGCTAGGTCCTAGGAAGCAAATCTGAATAAATCTAAAGCAGTGTGCAATTTATAATCACTTAATGTGTTGTGCAAAATAATTAATTTAGTGGAGACTTTACTGGCTGAATAGGAATTTTTATTTGTCTCCAGAATGTTACTGAGCTGTATGTTTTAACATAATCATATTTATAAAATTATAAAGCTTCTGCTATAATATTGTGTATTATAAAAACATAAAGTCTGTTTTTCTATTATTTAATTTGTTTATAAATTCTTAAAAAACTTTACAAAGTTAATCTTACATAGCAATAGACATATTTTCTGTGTATTGCAAACTTTCTGGGTAAAGGACACACCTACACCTCAATCTTTACCCCTAAAAAAGCAAACTACAGGGCGGCGCCTGTGGCGCAAAGGGGTAGGGCTCTGGCCCCATATGCTGGAGGTGGCGGGTTCAAAACCAGCCCCAGCCAAAAATTGAAAAAAAAAAAATTAGACTTAAATTTATTTATTTATTTTTGTTTGGGATTCATTGGAGGTACAAAGAAATATGTTATACTGATTGCATTAAGTCCCTCTTATAATTGTGTTCCACCCCCAAGAGGTGTGCTACACAACATGGCCCCCTATCACCCTCCCTGCTCCCCTCTTCCCACAAGCTCATTCTTGTATTAGTTTATCTACTGCCTTCATATTAGAATAGAGTAAATAGGATTGATGCTTCTCCATTCTTGTGATGCTTTACTAAGAAGAATGCGTTCCACCTCCATCCAGGTTAATACAAAAGTTGTAACATTTCCATCTTTTTTAGTGGCTGACTAGCATTCCATGGTATACATACATCACAGCTTGTTAACCATTCCTGGGTTGGTGGGCATTTAGGGTACTTCCACGTTTTGGCGATTATAAATTGAGCTATGATAAACAGTCTAGTGCAAATGTTGTTATGTTAAAAGGATTTTTTTCTTCTGTGTAGTTGCCTAGTAATGGGATGGCAGGATCAAATGAGAGGTCTAATTTGAGTTCTTTGAAGATTCCCCATACTTCTTCCAAAAAGGCTGTATAAGTTTGCAGTCCCACCAGCAGTGTAAAAGTGTTCCCTTCTCTCCACAACCACGCCAGCATCTGCAGCTTCGAGACTTTGTGATATATGTACCTCCCTATTAATCTGAAAAAAAGAGAGACAGATACAAGGTCTGACAACTAATTTTGCAAACTTGCTATTGCATGATTACTGCATACACAACGTCGTAAGGGTTCATCACCTTGGAATATCAGTGTCTCACAGCTGTGTTTATATCAATGTGTGGCAGTGTCTTGTTGAGCGGCATTGACTATCAGGTGATTTGGTGGGCCATAGCAAGAATGTCACAGTTTAAATCAGAGCAACAAACAAATATTAGTAAATTTCTTCTTAAGATCTGTTAGTGCAAGTTTATGGGGATAATGTCATAAGGAAAATGGCAGTGTACAGGGGATTAAACTTTTATCCCTTGAGGGAAGAGAGAGCGTCATTGATGAAGAGAGGTCAGGGCTGCTGGTAACGAGCAGAAGTGATGAAAACATTGACAAGGTTCATTAAGTTGTATATCAAAATCATTGGCTAACTGTGAGAAGCATAGCAGACCAAGTAAACAGAGAAATCTCAGCTGAAAACATTGGCAAACAACTCATGATTCTTGCATCGCAACGTCACACCAGCTCACACGCACCAACTGTGAGACAGTTTTTAGCTGGCAAACATATAACTGTACTGGAACACCCTACCTACTCACCTGCTTGAACCCCCATGACTTTTTCCTTTATGTGACTATAAAGGAAATATTGGAAGGGAGACATTTCGATGGCATTTAGGACAGCAAGGGTAATACAATGACAGCTTTGATAAAGAGTTCCCACACAAGAGAAAAACACAATTAAGTTCAAGAAGAGGAGAAGGGGGTATATGGCGCACATCCTGGGTGAAAGACTCAAATGCAATTCAGACTTTACCTTGCAAATGCAAACAATGTACCCTCATAGTAATGTGAAATAAAAGGAGTTCCAAGATTGCTATGAAGGATGGACAAGGTGTTGGCATCAGCACATAGTGATATTCAGCAATAAGCTATATGGCACTTTTTCTAGGATGAGTTTGCAAACTTAATTGTCAGACCTCACATATGTATATCATGGAATACTACTTAGCCATTAAAAGATGACAATTTATTTTTTCTCCACATCCACGCCAACATCTATAGTTTGAGGATTTTGTGATGTGGGCTAATTTTACTAGAGTTAGATGATATCTCAAGGTGGTTTTGATTTGCATTTCTCTGATGATTAAGGATGATGAACATTTATACATTCCTTTTGGAAAGAAGTTTGGAGATCACTTAGAGATCTAAAAATAGACCCACCATTCAATCCTACAGTTTCTCTACTAGGTATATATCCAGAAGACCAAAAATCACTTTATAACAAAGATATTTGCACTAGAATGTATATTGCAGCCCAATTCATAATTGCTAAGTTATGGAAAAAGCCCAAGTGTTCATCGACCCATGAATGGATTAATAAATTGTGGTATATGTACACCATGGAATATTATGCAGCCTTAAAAAAGATAGAGACTTTACCTCTTTTATGTTTACATGGATGGAGCTGGAACATATTCTTCTTAGTAAATATCTCAAGAATGGAAGAAAAAGTATCCAATGTACTCAGCTCTACTGTGAAACCAATATATAATCACCCACATTTCCATGTGAAAGATATAACCCAACTACAGACAAAGATGAAGGGAAAAGAGGAGGGGGAGAGGCAGGAATGGTATGGGGAGTGGGGGAGGATGGATGGTGGGAGGGTAATTGATTTGACCACTCCTATGGTGCATTTTACAAGGGTATGGTTCAAATCTATTAAGTGTAGAGTATAAATGTCTTAACACACTAATTGAGAAAGTACGGTGAA
>CAUYQV010116636.1:0-36338 GCA_963574575.1 Galagoides demidoff
CTTTATCTAAGTGTCAAGATTCTTTTGGTTTCAATTATTGTCATACATTTTAATGACAATATTTTGCAACATAGTATTTATAAGAATGTTGAGTGTAAAATTTCTATTTTTTGTATTTTATATGAACTTTCCTGTCCCCAAGTGAACTTTTTATAAAGCGAATACTTGAGACAACATATATGTCCTACTTTTTGCCCTATTTTATTCTCTACAAAATATGTTAAATCTACCTTGTTTTTTCCTGTTGACTTATTTTGTTCTATTTATAAGGAATATTAAGTCATTTACTACTTATTCTATTCCACCTCTTTTTGCATTATCTTTTTAAAAGTTTTTTAAATAAACAATTTTAGAGAAAAGTTGCAGAAATAGTTCAGAATTCCCATATATCTCACATCCACTAATTAGTATGGCATATTTGTTACAATTAATGAACCAATAATGATACATTATCTAACCAAAGTCCATACTTTATTCAGCTTGTGTTCTGAGACCCCGTCCAGGACACCACATTACATTCGTCCACACATTGTACTCTGTAAGTCACTATGCATCATGAGGAGTTTGCTCCTCTTCCGTAAGGGTAGATAGAGTAGCTATAGATTTCTTCTGCATGGAAATATGTTTCTTCTCCTTCATTTATTTATTTATATCAGTGTAGAATCATGGATATTTATTTTACACTTTGAGTGACAATTCAATACTATTTTGTTGCTCAAACTATTTTAGGCTTGGCCACTGGGAGTACTTTTCATTTGGTTTCCCTTTGACATACCCCATCATTATGTTTTGTTTTGTAGCATTTCCTTACTGACTGTCACTACAAGACATCTTCATATTTCCTGTCCCAGTCCTATAATCAGCCATCTCTCTGAGCAGCTCTGGCCTTTTTTAAGAAAAGTATATTAGAAACCAAGATCTGGGCAACAGGTGTGCTCATCATTACTGGGGTACTTTTGCTTCTAGACCCTGTCACCTGAGGGAAAAAAATGAAATATATTTGTACAATAAAATATTGAGCAGTAAAAAGTAATGAAAAAATTGATCAGCTAATACAGTTCTATATCAGGTATTTCTTACCAGGAACAAGATGTGTTGGATTTTATTTTTTGGTCCTTCCTGAAACTTTTTTTTTTATTAAACCTATTAATGTTCATTCTTTTTTAATTTCAAAATATTAAGGGGGTACAGTGTTTTATTACATAGAAATCTTACATAATGCTTAAGTCAGACATGGGCAACATTGTGCCCATCAGTAGACTTGTGTTCATTATGCTTTATAGGTACGTTTTTTTACCTGGTTCTCCTCCTTCCTCTTCCTTTGGCATCTCATGTCCTTTATGTCACTTTGTGCCAGTTTGTATCTAATGCTCTCACCTATTAGTGAGAACATATGGTGTTTGGTTTTCCATTCCTGAGATATTTTTCTTAGGATAATGGTCTCCAGTTCCTTATTCTATCTTTTATCAACTTTTCCTCTTCTTGGGGATCTTTATTTTAGTCTAAGATAAGTACTATAAGTATTTCTATTGGTAGATGCTGATTTTGGTAAAATAGGACTGAACACATTTAAATACTAAGGATAAGATTATAACAAAAAAAATTTTCATAGACTACAATCTCAGTCTCATTTTTTTCTTCTTTTTTTTTTAATTTGGAACTAAAAAAAGGGTTATGTTTATTGAGGGCAAGGGGATGCAAACAATGTAAAACAAAAGCTCATCTGGCATTTAATTAACTTTTTCTTCTCTGCTTGACAAATGGGAATTGGATTTTATTTGTATATATTCTAAGGATCCTGATCTGCTCATGAAATCCTTATACGGGGGAAGCTGTGGGGCAGATGTCTGAAGCAATCCTTTGAGAGAACACTTTTCAGGGCAGAGTAATTGCTCGGTTCTGTCTACTTCTTGCCCTTCTGCGTCATGTGTGCTATAAAATAGTCGTTGCATGCAATGGTGAGGCCCACAGTTAGGGAAAAGAAGCTTTGGAAGCCACTTTGCCATCTCGGCACTGGTCCAGGTCCTTCATTATTTTGTCTAAGGCCAGAGGGTCTTTTTGATTTTCCAAAAATCCCGGGAACTCCTTCTCCATGAGCACTCTGAGGTCCTCCTTTGTTAAGTAGCCTTTATCCCTGGCAAATTTGTGAAACGTGAACATCATGGTTTCCATGGCATGTTCCATCTGAGATGGCATTTTGGTGAGGTCTACTGAGGAACGAGAGGCATGGCAGACGCTACTGGCTGGGGCGCAGGGCCTCATTTATTTTCTATTTCTACTCATATGCTTAAAATAAAATGTTTCATTCCCTTCCTGAGAAGATTGGAGATGAGTTTTGGGGCTGATCTAATGTTCCTTTTAGGATTTTGTTCTTTACTTTTTCCTTCTATGCGAACAAACCTTAAGTCTCATCTCTCTCTCTCTCTTTTTTTTGCGGCAGAGTCTCACTATGTCACCCTCAGTAGAGTGCCATGACATCACAGCTCACAGTAACCTCCAACTCTCAGGCTTAAACCATTCTCTTGCCTCAGCCTCTCAAGTAGCTAGGACCACAGGCACCCTCCCCAATGCCTACCTATTTTTTTGCTGTAGTTGTCATTGTTGTTTAGCAGGCCCAGGCCGGGTTCCAACCCACTAGCCTCAGTGTATGTGGCTGATGCCCTAACCACTGACCTACAGGTGCTAAGCCAGTCTCATCTCTTTGAGAATGTCACATTCTGTAGCAGATTCTATAGCTAACTAACCCAATCTCCATTTCCAACCTCTTTCTCCCTTGCTTAAAAATAATGGAAAGACTACCCTTGCAGTCTTGGCTAGGGTTCTAGTCAATGAAACATAGGCTGAAGTCACTCAGCAAGGCATCCTTTCCTCAACAAAGAGGTAAAACAGAACTAGGAAAAAGTGCTTTTGAGAATACACAGTTGCCCCTCAGTATCTCTGGATAATTAGTTCCAAGAACCCCTACAGATACCAAATCCATGGATACTTAAGTCCTTGTATAAAATAGCATAGTATTTGCAAATAAATCTACATGCAAATCCTATATCTAAATCAGGCGTCCTCAAACTATGACCCACCGCATGTTTTTGCCACCGCTGCCTGTCCTGCTTAGCAGCCGACTCATTCCGGGGCCCGCAGTCTGACCCTCCAACCGTCTGAAGGACAGTGAACTGGTCCCCTGTTTAAATAGTTTGAGGACCCCTGATCATCACCAGATTACTTCTAGTACCTAAGGCAATGTAAGTGGTATATAAGTAGTTCTTATACTGTATTGTTTAAGAAATAGTGACAAGAAAAATGTCTGTAGGTGTCTAATTTTTTTTCAAATGTTTCTGATCCTTAGTTGGTTGAATCCACAAATACAGTACCCATGGGAATAGAGGGCCAACTGTGTATATTTCTTCTCCTAGGCCTCTCCTCCACCACTGCCTCCTTTTCCCAGCTAATTCTCATTTATTAATCTTTGAGAAGTTTCAACTTAACAAGTCCTGGACCAGGTCAGGTGTCTGTTACATACTTGCATAGCTCCATATACTTCTCTTTGATAACATTTACCAACATTATAATTAAATAATGACACATCAGTTGTTTAATGTCTGTCTGTATTGTAATGTACACACACTCCACCTATCTAATTTACCACTGTATTCCAAACACCTAATATGGTTCCTTGCAATGAATGAATTTACAAAAACTATTACCTGATAAAGCACTATCACCAAGTACATACAAATTAAAAAATACTTGCATTTTCTCTTCGGCGCCTACCCATGCTAATATTACTTCCAAGCAAAGTACAAAGTCCCCAAACATTTGAATAAAAGTAACAGCACAAGAGACAGAGATTAAGACTGACAAGGAATACAAGATAATGAACTAAGGGAGGTGCCTGTGGCTCAAAGGAGTAGGGCGCCAGCCCCATATGCTGGAGGTGGCAGGTTCAAACCCAGCCCCGGCCAAAAATTGCAAAAAAAAAAAAAAAAAAGATAAAGAACTGGAAACAGTTCAAGTAGAAACAAAAATTGTGTCCAGAAATAAGATTGCATAGCTTACTTGAGCTACTCCTCAACCTGAAAATGCTGAATAAAAGCTTAAAAAGTATATACACTTAAAGAATCAAAGAATTAGCATTATTCTTAAGAATCCCTGGGATAAACTCCATGTGAAAGCATACATTCAAAGAGGTAAGCAGAGCACTGAAATCCTACTGTACTATTTACATCTGCCAAACTGGGAACATGTGAGTTTGGGTACTGACAGCCTCCCACAGCCAGGGAACGAGAAGTCAAAGCTCAGAGTCTCTGGGGGAAATCCCTTCCTCCCCAAACTGGGATCACTCCACTTCTGCCCCCAGTCTGTAAAGAAAGGTACCTTGGAGATGGTGGAGAGGGAGTCTGAGGACGGGAGGAGGAGGATGTTAGAAGTTGAAAACAAAAGCCAATCACCAGAATGACTAAAGTAGAGGTACTAGGTATTTATAAGAATGTGAAGTAGAGGAGACTGCTCAAACTGTTAAGGGTAGAGAAGATATAAAATGGAAAAAACCATCTTGGAAAATCTGTTAGTGTCATCTAAGAGGTTGAATAAGCACAACAATCATCCTATGATTCAGCAATTCTACTCTTAGGTATGGACTCAAAAGAAATGCATGCACAGGTGCTCCAAGAAACATGCACACAAATGCTCACAGCAGCATTATTTGTAATAGCCCCAAACTAGAAACCCAAATGTCCCTCAACAGCAGATGCATGAATCAATGGTGGCACAGTGATACAAAAGAAGGTAATACCACAATAAAGTACTACTATATGCAACACAAATAAATCTCACAATAACAGAGTTTAAAAAGCCAGATAAATAAGACATGCTATACAATTCCATTATGTAAAGGTTCTTGGTTTTGTAGGGCAAAACTGAAGACATATAGCCCAGGATCGTGGCTCATGTTGGTAATCCCAGGATTCTGGGAGGCTGAGGTGGATGGATTACTTGAACTCGGGAGTTCTAGACCACTGCGAACAACAGTGAGACCCTCATCTCTACTAAAAATAGAAAAACTAGCTCCTTGTGGTAGGTGCCAGTAGACCCAGCTACTCCACAGGCTGAGGCAGGAGGATAGCTCGAGCCCAGGAGTTTGAGGTTGCTGTGAGCTATGACGCTGTGGTACTCTACTCAGGGCAACTGAATAAGACTCTATCTCAAAAATACACACATACATAAGGGGGGGATGAAAACATATGCATTTAGGTGGTAAAACCATAAAGGTACATTATGACACAGAACACAATTACAAAAAGACAGGTTGGTAATAACCTTATAGAGGAGGAGAAAGCAACTGGGAAAGGGTAAGAGGTGTGGCAATGTTTTATATTTCTTAACCTGGATAATAGCCACAGAGAGAGTTGCTTGGTGCTACATCATTAAGCTGTACCTGTTTTATGCATATTCACTTTTCTATAGATGTAATGGATTTAAAAAAAAATGTTAAGTGGTTAAAACTGAAAAAAATTCACAAGTCAAGGATCTGCCTAGGGGACCAAAGATCTAATAGAATTCCCACAATAAGAGAACAGAGGCAAGGTGAGGAAAAAATCACACTTTTTAAAAACAAAAATAAACCCAAACTGTTCAAACTATTGAGACTTCAGAATGAATGGACACACCAAGTGCCAAGAAAAACGAATTTTCAGATGTCCAAATACTAAGAGAGAAAGCTTTAAAGTTTTTAGAAAACAACCAAACAGAAAAACAAACTACCTTATTAACAAAGATATAATTATTAGATGGGCATTAGGATTCTAGCAGCAACATGGTAGGCAGAAGTCAGTGGTTCAATGCCTTCAAACTTTTGAAGGAAAAAGATTTCTAACCTAAACTTTTTTTTTTGAGACAGAGCCTCAAGCTGTTGCCCTGGGTACAGTGCTGTGGCATCACAGCTCACAGCAATCTCCATTCATGGGTTGAGGGACCACCAAAATTAGAGCAAAATTAAATGAATTTGAAAAGAAAAGAGTCATTCAGAAGATCAACAAAACAAGCATCACAGCTCACAGCAACCTCCAACTCCTGGGCTCAAGCGAGTCTCCTGCCTCCGCCTCCCAAGTAGCTAGGACTATAGGTGCCCGCCACAACGCCTGTCTATTTTTTGTTTGTAGCTGTCATTGTTGTTTGGCAGGACCGGGCTGGATTTGAACCCGCCAGCTCAGGTGTATGTGGCTGGCGCCTTAGCCACTTGATTCCCAGGTGCCAAGCCTAACCTAAACTTCTAAACCGCCAAATCACCAACTAAATGTGAGGGCATGAAGGACTCACAATTTACATCTCCTAAACCCTCTATAAATCTTTGCTCAAGGATCCCAGCAGGATGAAATAGAAACATTGATGTGGAAGTTGGTGAAATCTGAATAGGTGCCACAGACTGGATGGTAATGTTGGTATCAGTCAACACTGATTTCCTGTGTTGGAGGGTTGGCTAGAAGGTATGTAGGAGTGTGTCCTTGTTCGAGGGAGATATACACTAGAAATACATAGGGATGGATGAGCAGCACATCTGTCTTACTCTCAAATGGTTCAGAAAAAAAATAACTGCTATACACATCACAGAGTGCAAATATGATGACATATTAATAACTGGTGGCACTGAGTGAAAGGATTTGCAGGAGTTCTTTTTCTGTGTTTATAGCTTTTCTTTTACTTCGTTAGGTAGTTTATTACTACAGTGTAGTGACATCGTAGATCACGGTAGCCTCAAACTCCTGGGCTCAAATAATCCTCTTGCATCAGCCTCCAGAGTAGTTGGAACTACAGGTGCATGCCACCATGGCCAGCTTTTTTTTTCTTTTCTATTTTATTTATTTATTTTTTTTGGTAGAAGAGGGTCTCCTATGTTGCTCAGGCTATTCTTACATTCCTGGCCTCAAGGAATCCTCTCACCTATCTCCCAACATGCTGAGATTATAGGCCAGAGCAATTGCTCTCAGCCACTTTTCTGTAAATTTGACAGTGCTTCAAAATAAATTATAATACTATATTGGAGCAGAGGTTAAATGATGATGTGAAGAATGTCTTCATAAAGAACGATACCCAATGTACAAATTACATAATTAAGAACATGAACAGTCTTAATCTGATAAGATGCAGGTATATTTTTCTAAGACATTAATAAAAAAGAAAAGCAATTGAAAAAAAGGAAAACTTTCATCAGCCTTGTATAGCACCAGAAAGGAAAACACATTAGCTATACAATAAAGGAATAACAAAGTAAATGAAACTATGGCATAATTTTAGGCAAATTAAAGGAAGATTCATTTTATTTCTTTACTTAGAATATGATCCTTTGCGTATGATAAGTTTAGTGATCTTACAGTATATAGAAAAGTAAATACCACACTCTTAAACTGATTGGATCTTCAATGAGTATTTCTATAAATGTAATATTTTAACTTATTTGTTTCAAATATTGAATCAACCTAAAAACAAGGCAGAAAAGTCTATAATTTAACACAGCATAGTATGCAATAAGCCTTAAGGTCCAATAGACTTAAAGTGGATAGACCACCAAAGAAACTTGGTATATTCTTTTTTTTTTTTTTTTTTGCAGTTTTTGGCCAGGGCTGGGTTTGAACCTGCCACCTCTGGCATATGTGGCCAGCACCCTACTCCTCTGAGCCACAGGCACCGCTGAAACTTGGTATATTCTTAAAGTTTTTGCTTTTTCATTTGTTCAACATGAATGAAAAATTGTGACCTGGTCATAGTGGTCACAGTGCTGAAGAGAAAGGATGGACAGATGGACAGGAAGGCAATAGCTGCTCTCACAGACCTGTCATCTTGTGCAACTCAAAGGATCACACAAATGTCAAATGAAAACTGTAGTGGATTTCCTTTTAGGAAAGGCACATGGTGCAGAGAGGAAGGGTATTGACCTAGACAGGAAACAACAATGTTGATATCTGAAAGAAAAGTCAGAGTTAACATGAGGGAACAGGATATAAAAAAGAAAGTCAGTGTGAGCAGGTCTCAGAAAGCATGAGGAAATGATGTAATGTTAGTATAAGGCTGAAAAAAGTAGAAGTGGGCCAGACCATAGCAGTCTTACCAAAAAGAAAAAGGGTTAAGGATTTGCGTCTGCCATACACTGTCTCTCCAAAATTCACTGAATTTATTAGAGGGAAATCTAACTCCTGATGTGATGATATTCTGAAGTGAGGCTTTTAGGAGGTGATTGAGTAATGAGGGCAGAGCCCTTACGAATGGATGAAAGCCAGCGTAAAAGAGACCCTAGAAATGTCCCTTGAGAGCTTCCACCAAGTGAGGACAATGAGAAGATGGCTGTCTGCAAACCAAGTGAGAGCTCACCAGACAGTGAATCTTGATCTTGAACTTCCCAATTTCCAGAAGTGTGAGGAATAAATTTCTCATTTATAAATCACCTAGTCTATGGTATTCTATGGTATAGTATAGCAGGCCTAAGAATGAAGGAAGTCACTGAAATATTTCAAACACTGAATATTTCAAGTTTTTGTTTCTATAAGCTCACTCGGACTGAACTAATAGAATTCGAGGAGCTAAGTTAGGAAGCTACCGCAATAGCCCAAGTAAAAGCTATGATAACATGGACTAGTATAATCACAGCAGAGAGGGTGAATTTGAAATAATTGCTATGACTAAAAATGACTTACAGACTGAATGTGTGTGCACCCACCCCTCAAATTCGTATGATGTACCCCAACCCCCAGCAGTATTTGGAATAACAACTTACAATTAAATGTGGTCATGAAGGTGGGGGGCTGATCTGATGGGAGAGCTTGCTCTCTTCCTAATGCCCACCCTTCCCTGCAGGCACATGTGAAGACATGGTAAAAAGACAGCCATCTATAAGACAGGAAGAGGGGCACATTAGAAACCAACCCTACTGGGCCTTGATCTAGGACTTCTAGCCTCCAGAACTGTGAGAAAATAAATTTCCGTTGTTTAAGCTACCTAGTCTGTGGTATTATGTTATGGTGGCCTGAGCAGACCAATACTCTGACAAAATTGGGAGTACTTAGATAATGTGTTATTAAGCTGAATTTTTCACTATTAAAAAAGAAGTAATAAAATTACATCTAAAATATACTGACTAGTATTATAATAGTAATTACAGAAAAACTAAAATCTATTATTAGAAAAGATGGGGTTAAAAAGAAAAGATGGAAAGTCTACGGTGAAATTTTTGCTTTGCATTTTTTATGCTTAGATACAGGTACAGTTTTTCTAAAATCATGTATACTATTTTCATCAACCATTTAAAAATTTAACATAATTTTCACAGAAAAGTTCATTCAGTTCTGCTTTAATGATTTTTGCTATATGTATCCTTGGTTGTCAATTTTCAATCAACATTTTTTAACCTATACCAATTTACTTTATTTTCAACTTAAACTGTTTATAATCATATTTTCGATCTACAATAAAATGTATATTAAAAATATTCATTCATGTAACAAATAATATCACCTCATGTTCTAAGAGTTATTTAGAGGTCACACGTTGGAAAACACTATTTGATACAAAATTTGTTGTTATTTATTATAGGGTCTTTAAAACCATATTAACATGAGACAATGAACTCCTTTCTCATTTTTTCTAATTAATTCCCTCCACAAGTTATACCACTGATAAATTTAAAAACATCTGAGTATTTAAATTTCCCATATTAGAATGATTATATTACACTAACTATAACTTAAAAATATTTCACACAGCTAGAAGTTAAACATTAAAAATGTTTAAGGTTATGTGGTCAGCAGCTGTGGCTCAAAGGAGTAGGGTGCCGGCCCCATATGCCGGAGGTGGGGGAGTCAAACCCAACCCTGGCCAAAAACTGCAAAAAAAAAAAAAAAAAAAATTTAAGGTTATAAACCAAATGCTTGGTTTTAAAAAAAAAAATTGCAGAAACTGAACTGCGGTATGAGTTTAGCTAAATAAAACAACATAAATGACTTTGTTTTCATCGTGATTAAGTTGTTCAATACAATAATTAATTTATACAAAGGATCTTTAACCAGTGCCTAAACGCAAGCCACTCTGCTAATTACTCGGAATGCAGACCAAATTTTAGTGTAAGAATTTAAGGCAGGCAACACCTGTGGCTCAAAGGAGTAGGACGCCAGCCCCATATGTCAGAGGTGGTGGGTTCAAACCCAGCCACGGCCGAGGGGCGGGGGGTGGGGGGGATGGGGGGGAAGAATCTAAGGTATACACCAGGTGCAGTGGCTCACACCTATAATTCCAGCACTCATGAGTCTGAGAAAAGCCCGGGCAATAGTGAGACCTCATCTCTATAAAAAATAGAAAAATTAGACAGGTGTGGTGGTACACACATGTTGTCCCTGCTACTTGAAAGGCCAAGGTAGGTAGATCGCTTGAGCTCAGGAGTTTGAGGTTGCAGTGAGGCCACTGTGATAAGGCCACTGCACTCCAGCCTGGGCAACAGTGTGAGACCTTTTCTCAAAACAAAAAACAACAACAAATGCCCCTTAATAATGACACAATTTGTGGAAATTAAAAGTGATTTTCTCTTAGTGACTTACAAACTAGTATAAAGTCTCAAATTTGAACAAAATCTTTGGCAAAACTTAAAACTTATCTCTACTTACGGTTTAAAAAGCATTGTACACTATGCCAGCATGCCCTGAGTATTCCTATTTATTTACAGAATAATTGCATTTTGGCCCATTTTTCAGCAGTTCCCATATTAATGAAATTCTTATATTTTAAAAGAATAAAGCACATGTTTTCTTGGTAACAGAAGACAAAATTAAATTACTAACACAGATGAAATTATTTTATATCCACTCCTCTTAAAAAGCATACCTTCAATTTCTTATTGCATGGCTCCTCTGCTAATTTTTCACCATCACCTCTTTTTTTTTTTTTAGACAGAGCCTCAAGCTATCCCCCTGGGTAGAGTGCCGTAGTTTCACAGCTCACAGCAACCTCCAACTCCTGGGCTCAAGCAAGTCTCCTGCCCCAGCCTCCCAAGTAGCTGGGACCACAGGCGTCCGCCACAGCGCCCGGCTATTTTTTGGTTGCAGCCGTCATTGTTGTTTGGCGGGTCCGGGCTGGATTCGAACCCGCAACCTTAGGTGTATGTGGCTGGCGCCTTAGCCACTTGAGCCACAGGCGCCGAGCCTTTTAAGATTTGCCTTTGCCGAGCCTGGGATACTTCCCTTCTTCCCTTTGTCAGCACCTGCTCATTTTTGGGGTCTCAGTTTAGGTGTCCCAAGGTCCCAAGGCTCAGTCAGGACCCTTCCTAAAAAATTATGAACCACATAAAGTCCACCTTCCCTGAAGTGACACAGTAGTTGCTTTCCTGGAAAATTTTGTGTATATTAAGACCATGCAAAAAATACTATAAGTATATTTGAAAAATGAGTTATGGTCTAGGTTTGGGTTATTAGGAGCAAGCGCACTAGGTTCTAGGTTCTGGCAGGACATGTGGAAGGAGAGGCTGTTCTTTGTAGTGCAAGAAAGTCTTTTCCCTTGTAAGGCCACCCAGCACCAGATCTGGTGCTCAGTTCCTGCCCCTTTCATTCATTGATGTTCAACCTGAAATGTCTCCAAACTTCCCAGAAAGTCCAGGAGGCCAGAGGCTCACTCCGTACTGTGCTCACACTTGGTGGCCAAAAAGGTCTTTCTACCCTGGAAACTGAAAACAATTTACCCCAGCTTAAAGATCTAGGAGTGGCTGGCTCCTGAAGATTCAGCTCCTTGGCTGATATTTTTAAATCTTATTGGCACCCTTTCTTCACTTTTGTGCCACTGGGTAAAGCCCTTTTTTAGGCTAAGAGATCCCTGGCCCCTTCTCCAAAGGCCTTGGGGGCATCCTCCATAACACTAACTGTAGCACTTTTTAGGTCCCAGACACTCTAAAAATAGCCTTAAATACACCAACTCATTCATCCTCGTGAAAACCTTATGAAGTATTATCATTTCCATTTACAGACGGAGAAACCTAAACTCCTAAATGAGTTTGAACCTAGATTCTGCACAGCTCCTGAGACTATGCTCCTAACCACTGCCTCACCCTGTCTCTCTCTGCCCTGTGGCACTGTGCTGGTCAATTCCTATGTCTCATTTCTGGAGGCAGCTCCAGCTTAACTGACTGAAGGAATTTAGGGAAGCAATTTGACTAGAAGGGGATGTGAGGGCAGGAACTTGAAACTACATTTATATAACACTTATCTAAGTGTCCCTAACAAAACTGGGTAGGGGGGCAGTGCTGAAGGTCCAGCTCTAGCTATATTGGCCTACTTTCAACCATAGCCCCCAACCTCCAGCCCCACCCTCCCACCCCAGCCCATCCCCAAGTTGCACTATCACTACCCCCTCCAGCCTCACCCCTACCTTGCAGACTCTCGACCACCACCTCCTGACCCACCCAGCCTCACTTTCATCTCTAACCTCACTCCCAGTACCACATGCACCCCTACCCTCTAAGGCCCACCTTCACCCCAGGTTTTATCCTAAGTCCCCTCCAGTCTCATCCTCACCTTCCTTCTCACACTAGCTTTGCCCCCAGACCTTCCCTTCAGTCCCAGCCTCCACCATCTTTAGCTCCACCCCAGCTTTCCATTGGCATGTCCTCTGCTGTCTCCTCACTGGTGGTGACTTCACTATGGGCAGGAGCTGCGTGTCCCTGGGCCAGTATCTCCTTCTCTCTCTCTCCAGCCCTCTAAGCACTAGACCCCTTATAGCTTAGTGGCCCAGGGAGTACTGCTAGGTGGAGCAAACTACATTTCTTAACTGATGTTCAAGCCTGCCAGAGGCTTTTATGCAGGGAAGGTGCCAGTACCTCTCGACCTTCCTGTTGTCACTGCCTCAGCAAAGTTGGGACTATTACTCTCACTTTCCACAGCTTCTCCAAATCCACTAATGATAATAATAATGAAGTAATGGTACTGCCGACCTGTGTATGGAAAGCTGCTAAGCTACATTAGTCAGCAGTGAGACCCATTAAAGCCACAATGACATGCCCTCTTTCCCTATCCAACACCAACTCTGGATGTAGGAAGTCTTGGCAAGGGCATGAGGCAGTCAGAATTGTCCTGCATCTATGGTGGGAGTGTGTGTTGGCTCAATGGCCTTGGACCACGATTTGGCAAACCTAGCGGAGCTGAAGAGGCACAAATCCTATATAACTCTCCAGTTCTCCCTATGGTTGTATACAGCGGGGGAACTCTTGCACGCATGCACCAGGAAACACAAGGAAACTGTCTCTATTGTGATAATGAGAAACTGGAACACTGATGTCTCCATCCATCAGTGGACATCACAGATGTAATAATATATTGATACAACAGAGTACTGTATAGCTGTGAAGATGAATGAATTAGAGCTGCAGGTAACTTTATCCACCTTTATTTGAGGTATAAACCTCAAATGATAAGCTAAAAAGCAAGGTTGAGAATGATCTCTGTAGCAAAGTGCCATCATGCAGTGCCATCTGCATAGAGTGGAGAAACATGTAATACTGTGTGTGAGCAGGCCTGGGATCCCCTGCCTCCCCCACCTATTGACAGACAGCTGTACTCGGAGCTTGTGTCTCTGGAGGAGGAAGGACTCTTCTTGCCCAGGCCAGGCACCTCCATTTACCACGTCCCAACACTGAACCCCAAGGCGGCCATCTTTGGGGTTCAGTGTTGGGGCATGGTAAAAGGAGGTGCCAGGCCTGGGCAAGAAGGCTTGACAATGCTTGGGTTGTCAGGATGTAGCAGGCCCCTATTGACTGGTATCTGCTTCTCCTCTTTCTTCAGCTCTAGGTTTTATCTGAGGAATAACCAGGGGCTCTTCCTGAAGAGAATGATGTGAACAGACACATCTCTCGCTGCCATGGAGGCTGGGCCCTGAGCAGCCTTGGTGCAGGCTCCTTGCACAGGGGTTGAGGTTGGGGCAGCAACCGTGGGAGTGAAAAGAGGTAAAGGGCCCCAGGAAGGGAGAGAAATAGGAGGGAAGGGAGAGAAATAGATGCTGCGATTCAGGGAGGCTGGAGTGCAGTCACTCACTTTCGTTGGTTAGATCCAGAGGCCCAATCAGGACTCTTGAGAATGGGCTGCAGCCCTTAATAAGGGCTGTGGCCTCCCTGTGGCTCTCTTCTCTGTCTTTGGTGGGTCATCTTGTCTATGCAATGCTCTAGGCTCCAAAGGAGCAGAGGGGCTGGGCTAAGGAACTGTCTCCCTGTCATTTCCCACCCTTTCAACCTGAAGACAGCAGGCATTCCTGAATGCCCACCAAGGCCCTGGATTATTCACCTTTAGTTTGTGTACAATCACAGGAGACTTGGAGGGTTATATAGAATTTGTGCCTCTTCTGCTCTACTAGGTTTGCCAAATTGTGTTCTGATGCCATTGAAGTACCACACACACACACTTTCACTTCTTTTGGGGACACTCTCCTCTCCCCCACTACTGCCATGTCCCTATAAATCATTTTACCAAAGCAGGGCCACCAACTTTCTTTAGGGTTTTCCAATGGAATCTGAGGTGAGTAGGGCCCTCTGGTGGCTGAAGTCACAAGTGGTCAGGCACTGTGAAATGCCACACTCCCTGCCATGGGGAGAATGGCAATTGCTGTTTATAAACTTAACTGCATAATAACCGCATACCTGCTTCCTATAATCATAACAGTTACTTGGTGCTTCCCGTGCACCAGGTGTAGGCAGTTCTTCACATGCACCAATGCATTTCACCGCCAAAACTACCTAACAAGGGTGGTACTAATATTCCTGCCAGTTAACTGATAAGGAAACCAAGGGAAACTCACTAAGGATATTTAGGAGAACTGGAATTGAACTGGTAGAGCCAGATTTTCAAGACAATGAACTTCACCATGACCCTGCACATCCCCTCAGATGTTTACTGGGGTCTAACATGTGGCTAAGCATTCTGCTTGGTGTTTGTTGTTTCCATGCTGTGGCAAGCTCGCTGCTGCCTCAGAGACTTTGCACTGGCTCTTCCTTGTGCCTCTTCAGCTTTTCAGGGATATCAGCAGAGTCTCCTCCCTCCCTTCCTTCAGGTCTCAGTTCAGATTTCACTTTATCCATGAAGATTCTTCTGACCCACCCCTAAATAAGGTACTATCCCCTCCCCCTTGCTCTGGTGCCTTGTCCCACTCATCCTGCATCATGATTGCCCTCACACTCACCTCCGTGCAACCCATTACTTGTCAGTTTGCTTGCTCATTGTCTGTCTTCTCTCCGGAGTGGGTGAGCTCTGAGACCTCAGACTTTACTGTTTCATTCACAGCACACAGATCAGTGCCTTGAACTGTTTTGGGGGGACTGAATGAGAGGGGCTACAATGGTGGAAAGTTAGGTTTCTGCCCTGAGGGACCTCAAATTCTAGTAGGGACAAGTAACACCTATCAAGGAAACACATGTGCGCACACACACCCTTTTTTTTTTTTTTTTCCCAGGAGCAGTAAATGCCCTGAAGACAGCTGAAGTGGCGCAGGGTATATGATGGAGGTATCAGTATGAGTTGAGTGGTCCAGAGAGGCTTCTGGAAGGAAGCGCTGAGCGGACAGTTGAATGACTTAGGGACCTTGGTATGGTTAAGACCCGGTGGGTATTGGAATAGAATGAGCTTAAGGGGTGGGGGGAGAGGAGTCCGAGGGGATGGCAGGGACTGGTGCACACAGCAACTGCAGAGTGGGGGGGTTTGCAGGGGTGGGAGAGATCAGGGACCCAGCTGCAGTTATCTGGAGGCCCAGCTCCATGCTCCTGCTGTTTTAACTTCCTGTAGCTGCTGCAACAAAGACCACAAACTTAATTGACAACAACACAACTTTATCTTCTCATAGTTCTGGAGGCCTGAAGTCTGAAATCGAGATGTTGGCAGGGCCACACTCCCTCAGGGGTCTAGGAGGGGGAATCCGCTGTTTCTTCCAGCCTCCAGGGGCTACTGGTGTTCCTGAGCTTCTGCTTACAGCACTCCAGTCTCTGCCTTGGTGATCAAATCGCTTTTCCTCCTCTCCCACATCAACTCTCCCTCTGTGATCTCTTTTAGGGCCCATCTGGAACATCCGGGAAAACCTCCCCATCTCAGAGTCCTAAATTTAATCACACCTGCTGAGCCCTTTTTTTTTTTGCCATATAAGGTAACATTCACAGGTCCTAGAGACTAGGACGGGGATATCTTTGGCGGTGAGGGGGCATGCCTGGTAATTCAATGATGTATTTAATTCTCAGACTAAGTAAATATCTTCTTTGGCTTGGTACAGGCCGTTTGTTTGTTATAAAACACTCAGCCTAATCCACGTCCCACCACTGTAGGTGCTGATAAATTTCCACCTGGAAAGAGAAAAGGAAATTCGCATGTACTACACGTATACAGCGCCCACAGCACGTGTTAGGCTCCCACTACGTGTGGAATTGGATTGGTTCTTACACAATGCAGAGAAATCCTCAATGTTTCCTGAGGTGAAGTGACTAGTCACTAAGGACACTCAGGGAGGAAGCAGAGGCCTCGGGATTAGAAGTCAAGCATGTCTGACTCCTGGGCACCCCAACCTTCCCTTGCATCAAGGCTTTTCAACCTCTACACTACTGACACTTTGCGTCATATTCTTCTTTGTTGTAGGGTGACAACAACCATGTTTGGCAGCACCCAGCCTCTACCCACTAGATGGTGGTAGTACCACCCAAACTGCGACAACCAAAAATGTCTCTAACATTGGCAGAAGTCCCATTGGGGGCAAAATGACTCTTTTTGAGAACTAGTGCCCTACATTAATGCTCCCCTAGTGGGGGTGATAGTGGGAAAAGGCTCTGGAAATTAAACTCAGGTGTTCTACATAGCAAGTTGGAGGCTGCCAGTGTGGTGAAGATTATTGGTTATTCCCGATTATCTGCCCTCTAGCTCAGCAGGGCACATTGCTGCCAGGATAAAGACTACATTTCCCTGCCGTTTTTGAAGCTAAGTGTGACCCTGAGACCTCATTCCAGTCAATTAAAGGTAGGTGAGGTGGTTGAATTCCTGCCTATGCCTTTATACTGGAGGATTGTGCTGCCTGCCCCTGCCTTCTTTCCCAGTCCAGCTGCTTGGATTGTAGAACTGGGAACAAGATCAAGGAATCCCAGGCCTCAAAACCAGGCAGCCCCAGAATTGCCTGTCCTGATCATGGCTGGATATTACTAGAGAAATCAAGTTTCTTCTGGCTTAAGTCACTGTTATTTAAGAGCTTTGTTGCTGTTGCCAGACCTGCATTCTAACTCTTAGACTCATCCAACCAGCCAGGAGGGAAGAAAAGAAGGTGGGAGGAGGACAGAGAAGAGTGTAAATAGAGGTGCTTAGGTGGTCAGGCTAGACCAGCTCAGAGATGCTCAGGCACACCTTCTGGGAAGCAGCCTCTGAGTGGGATATTTGAAGGACAGAAAAGATGCACAAAGGTGGAGAAAAAGGGACAGCCTTACAGAAGAGGTTGCAGCAGGGACAAGGGTATAGACGAGACACCAGAGTCAGAGCCAGAACCAGAAGGGCAAAGAGGGCTTGAGCAGGCTGAGAGCAGACAGGAAATACCTCAGAGGAGCCCAGTGCAGAGAGGGGAATTCCACCAGGTAAACACAAACCCAAGTAGGGATCTAGGAGTTTGGCATGAGGCCTGGGGGGGCATCCAGAGGCTGAGAAATGGTCGAAGATCTCTGGCTTCTCTCTGAACGAAGGGTCCATGCTGAGGCTGACTCTCACCTTTGTCCGTTGCCCTGTGCTAAGATGTGCACAGTTCTGCTGGGCCTCGGGTCTTCAAGTCTTCCTGCCCAGGGTTCCTCCGGCAGACAGCCACAGCCAGTAGGAGTGCAGCCAAGGTCACCATCTTCAGCCCTAGAACCACAGGTGCCAGCACAGACAGGAGGCCTGGGGGACACGGGAGAGCTCAGGCAGGACCCCTGGTGAGTGCCCTATGGCTTACACCTCAATACCTGTGGGTAAGCGTGGGTCCAGCTGCTATAAACTCTATAACCTTATCCTTTCTGCCTTGGGAGAGGAGAACAAAGACCATCCCTCCCTCTGGGCCCAAAGAAGCCTTGCCCCATATCCTGTCTGTACCTGTGATCATCTCAACAGCATCCCTAATCTCTGATAATAATAGAAAACGGCTTTCATGTATTGATTACTCAGCATCTCTGTCTCAGATTTGGAGCCAAGCTCTTCCTAACTGACTAATGTAATCCTCACACTAATCCTACAATGTATGATAGTGATCCAATTGTTATAGATGAGGACACAGACTCATAATGGGGGTGGCCCAGTGATGGGCCCCAGCTGACCTGCCTTCCATGAATGGCAGGAACAGGGCTGAGCCTCAGAAAGACTAATCTGACCCTCTTGATCACAAGCTCCCTGGGTGGCCCCAGGTGTTACAGGTAATGTGCCAGGCACAGTTGTGGACAGGTAGCATGGATGATCTCACTGGATTCATGCCAACTCCAGGAGGGAGGCTCTCTGATCCATACCCCTCACCCCTTTGCCAGTTCACAGGGCCAGACACCAGAGATTCAAGGAGTGAGGTGTCTGACCCATGATCACACAGCTAGAAAGGGGCTCTGTCCAGGAGGTCTGGCTACAAAGCCATGTTCTTTGGCACTGTTGTTCATGGCCTCAGTGTATCCCTACAATCTGAATCATGGGGAGCTCACTACCTTTCAACTATAACCACCTGCTGATCATTGAGATGGTGCCAACTGTTAGGAAGTCTGTTCTTGATTGAACTGTTCCCAGTTCCACAGTTGGGATGGAGCCCTGGGAACTTTCGTGGTGGCAGGTGAGCCCCAGAAGTCTGGAGCTGCTCCCTTCTTATGACCAAGCCATCCATGCACCCCCACCTTGCCTGTGGGAAACTTATTAACTTCACTGAGATAGGTATACTCACCTATTGGAAATATCCTGGCCACATGTTCATCAGAGAACTCTGCCTCTTGGGAAGAGGTGGGTTTTGCTGCAAAGGAGAAAAGCTTTTTCACACTTCCTCTCATTGTTCTCTTCTGTCACTTCCTGAGCCCCTGTGCCAGGAGCTAGGGCCACTGAAATGAGTCTGCCAGTTTCTTCCAGGGTGGGGGCTAGAAGTTAAACCCTGCATTTATGGTGGATGAGCATCTCTGGGGTAGGGACAATATCCGATTCATGGCATTGTCTTTAGCACCTAGTATAGTACAGGACACTCAACAAACGTGCAATAGATGTTTTTGAATTATTGATGTTCTACTCAAAGTTCTGTAGAGCCCAGAATGGGGAGAAATTAACTCTGCCTTGGAAGAGAAAGTTTCAAAAGGAGGGGCCATTTGTGCTGGGCCTTGAAGGATGAGTAGGAGTCTCAGAGAAAAGGAGAAAGCATTTCAGGTAAGGGAACAGCTTATATAAAGACTTGGAGGCTGAGAAGAGCTGGCTTGTTTGAAACATGCTGAAAAGTTCCTATGGCCCACCTGTTCCTCTCCCCTGATACCTCCTGGATCATCTCTCTTACCTTTCACTCTCAGCATGGTGCCCTGTCCAGAAAGGTATTGCCTGTTGGGTTTCCTCTGAAACTTTACACAGTAATAGGTGCCAGCATCCTCAGTAGAGACGTTTGGCAGAATGATGCTGAAGTCATTGTTGGAGGCCTGCACCGCTGTCACGTTGGAGTAGGAGATACCTCCAAAGTTGTAAATGGCCTCCCGGCTCAGACCAGTCCCCAGAAACCATCTAATGGATCCAGGGGGACCCTTTCCAAACACTGTGCAGTTCAGGAGGACAGTGTCTCCAGTGGTCACCAACACCAACTCCTGGGGCTGGATGATCCAGAGGTCAGGCTCAGGGTCCTCGGCTCCTGAAGCCAAAGAGAGGGTCCTTGTTGGATTCCTTCTCTTCCTCCATTAATTCATTCTCTCCCTCATATCTTCCCTCCCTTCCCCGCTTTCTCAAATGCTTCACTCCACCACTTCCTCTTGCTTTCTTTCCTTAATCACTAGTTTGTTCATTCAGTAAAGAAGTTCTGAGTATTTACTATGTACTGATACTAGGATTGGGGAAAATGAATTTCCACAAGACAGGCAAATGCTCTGCCCTGAAACCATTGTCAGTCTGGTGGTGCAGCTGGAGATTCAGAGGACAGCAGGAGTGCAGAGGAGGGATCATCACAGCTTGGGAAGAGACAGGAAGCCTTTCTGAAATGCTGGCATCAAGTTAAAACAAACCCCTCCCCCACCCTGACACTGCACATCACCAGTTTACAGGGTAGTTCATAAGCATCTGCTCTCCTATTTAATCACCTGATCGACCCTTGAAGTACAAATTTTGTTGTCTATTTTACAAGCTAAACACTTGAGGTATGCACATATAGAACCGCAGTAACTGATTTAAGAACACACTGCTATTGAATGACAGACCCAGGGTTTGGATATCCAGGTCACCACTGGTGGACTTACAGAAGCCATGACTGATTACTTGGGGAGTGACTTGTCTCCAGGTCTTGACTCTACTCTAGTGATGTGGTATATCCACACTGTCCTCGAGGTCTTATGGTAGAAGAGTCCACTTCCTTGTCCCTTGATTGGAGCTGACTTTTTTTAGTCAGCTGTTTTTAATGGGCTGTTACCAGACATGTGTGGAGAGGTTTAAGATGTGTTTGGGGAGTTGAGACTGGCCCTCTGGGCTTGCTTCTGCCATCTCCATGAGAAAAGCATGCCCCATGGCCCTGGCATGAGACAGGAGGAGTGAACCCAGCCCGGCTGCATATAAATATGCATGTGAGATACAAATACCTATCACTGTATACCACTGAGGTTTTGTGTGATACCTGATGGTGGATGAGGGTGATTGCCACAGGGAGACATATCAGAGCAAATATATGCCCCCGCAGGGCCTAATACTCACCCTTCACAAGCACCGAGGTGCCCTCATCTGTCTTATTTTCTGCATGTTCACTCAAACCATCAAACTTCACACAGTGGTAGCTTCCAGCATGCTCCTTGGTCACATTGTGGATATAGATGGAATAATCACAGTTCAGTGGCTCTGATGTCTGTTGGGTCATGGGCACCACTCCAGGGAAGAAGCCACGTTTGAAGTTATAAATTTCTTTCTGGCCCTGAGAGTTCACCTTGACCCACTTTATCATGTTGTGAACGCAGGAGCCAACCACCACACACCTCAATAAGAGGGTCTCGCCTTCTGCCACCAGCATGGGGCCCTCAGCCTGTAGCACCTGCCACTTCCCATTGCTTTGCTCAGAAGCTCCTACAACAGAAGAAGAAAGGGCTTGCACTGGGTAGGAGAGGAGTTTTGTTACTGAGGGGAAGAAGTGGCTGGCTGCAGAGAGAGAACAGAGCTAGGTCATGGGGAACTATAAATAATAAATAACATGTAAAAGTTCATGTGCTGGGCACTGCATGCATCATCACATTTATTCTTCATAATGCTCCTCTTGATAAACAGAATTATACTCATTTCATGACAGAGGAAACAGGGGCCCAGAAATGTCAGGTAACTTTCCAAGGATCATCTATGGGGCTGAACTGTGTCCCCCCCAAAGCTAGGAGTCTATAGGAGTGAAGATTTTAAGCAGTAGAATTTATCCTTGAGACACACGATGATGTGTGGCCACCCACTTCAGGAAGGTAGGTTTGCTGCCCCGGCTCCTAAGGCTGGGCAAGGTTGCCAAAGGACATAGTTCATTGTGGGCTGGGCTCCCCAAATGGCACTGTGCTATAGTTGTTTAGGGTTGAGGGTTTGTGGGACCCAGTGTGAGTTTTCCTTGTGGAGCACTGCCTTCATGCAGTGTTAGAGAGCTCCCTATGTTAGCCGCAGAATCCACAAAAGTGAAGGGGCTTTCTCATGGCTAGCATTGTAGGAGTCTGTGGTGGGAATGTGGCTCACTGGAGTTTCACCCTTAACCTTTCTCCATATTAGGGAACCACTTTAGACTCACAGTTGAGCCTTGCCAAATAGCTGGTTTTTATAGTATATGAAGAATGGTATGATATCACTTAAAGGCTGATTGTGATAAATTAAAGATGTATATTCAGTCTAAACTCTAAAGCAATCACTAAAATACAAAATAAAGACATAACTAGTAAGATAATAATGGAGATAAATGGTATTAAAATATGTCATCACCAAGAGAAAACAGAAAAAGGGAACAAAGAACAAATAAATAGGAAGGTAATAGATTTAAACTTACTCATATCAATGATCATTTTAAATGTAAATGGTATAAATATGTAAGTAAGAGTTAGATTGTGAGGTTGGGTAGAAAACTAAGACCCAACTATAAGTTGCCTACCAAAAAAGCACTCCAATGTAAAAGCACAAGTAAGTTAAAAGAAAAATGATGTGCAAAGGTATAATATACTAACACTAATCAAAAGAAAGCTGGAGTAGATATATTAATATCAGAAAAAGCATAGTTCAGAGCTAAGATTATCTCCAGGGATACAGGTTGTTATTTCATAATATAAAGGAGTAAACTAACCAAGAAGATAAAAAAAATTATGAATATTTACACATCTAATCACTGTTTCAAAATGATGAAGCAAACATCAACAGATGAAAAGAATAAGAGCATTAAAAAATAAAAGCAAAAGTCAATAGCATGACAAGGAGAAACAGACAAATCCACAGTTATAGTCTGAGACTTCAGTACTCATCTTTTAATGATTGACAGAACAAGTAGTCGGAAAATCAGAAAGAATATAAAAAGACTTAAAGACGCCATCAACCAACTCAACCTAGATGACATTTATTGGATGCTATACACGCAAGTAAAAAGTCCCCATGAAGAGCAGGGAGGGGATAGAGAGGAGAAGGGGAATAAACAAACCTACGGGGTACTGTGAATACTATTTGGGTGACAGGTACACCTATAGCCAGGACTCAAGCATTACAAAAATGATCCAGGTAGCCCAAAACATTTGTACTCTTTTAATATTTTTTCCAGCCCAATATTTATCAATTTAATTTGAATTTTCCAAGCACTTCAAAGATGATTACAATGTAATGTATAATTTTATTTTTGACCCTCTCACTATTTTGAAATAAAAAAACTCCATGAGTATAAAAGAATCCAAGTCATGAAAAGCATATTCGCTAATGAAATAAACTAGAATCAATAACAGAAAGATGTCTAGAAAAATTTCAGATATTTGGAAACTATATAACATACTTCTAAATAGCATGAGTCAAAGATATAAAAGAGAAATTAATTGCCAAAGAAGTTCCCCAAAAGAACAAAGCTGGAGGCATCATACGACCTGACTTCAAAGTATATTTACAAGGTTATAGTAACCAAAACAGCATGGCATTGGTATAAAAACGGACATATATGGCAATGAAAGAGTATAGACAACACAGGAATAAATCTGCACATTTACAGTCAACTGATTTTTAAACACACATTGGGGAAGGATCACCCTCTTCAGTAAATTTTTCTGGGAAAACTGGATGTCCATATACAGAAGGATAAAACTAGACCTCTATTTCTCATCATAAGGAAAAATTAACTCAAGGTGAATTAAAGTCTTAACTGTAAGCTCTGAAACCACAACACTACCAAAATAAAACAGAGGAAACACACTAGGATATTGGTCTAGGCAAAGATCTTATGCTAAGAACTCAAAAGCACAGGCAACAAAAGCAAAAACAGCCAAAAGGGACTTATTAAACTAAAAAGCTTCAGTAAAACAATATAATCATTTGAGTGAAGAGGCAACCTGCTGAATGGGAGAAAATACTTGTAAATCATTCATGAGACAAGGGACTAATATCTAGAATATACAGGGAACTCAAACAACTCAGTGTTAAAAAACAAATAATCCCATTAAAAACTGGACAAAGGGGCTTGGTGCTTGTGGCTCAAGGGGCTAAGGCACCAGCCACATACACCTAAGGTGGCAGGTTCGAATCCAACCTGGGCCCACCAAACAACAATGATGGCTGCAACCAAAAAAAATAGCCAGGCGTTGTGGCGGGCACCTGTGATCCCAGCTACTTGGTAGGTGGAGGCAGGAGACTCGCTTGAGCCCAGGAGTTGGAGGTTGCTGTGAGCTGTGATGCCACAGTACTCTACCCAGGGGGACAGCTTGAGGCTCTGTCTCCAAAAAAAAAAAAAAAAAAGAAAAAAACTGGGCAAAGGACATGAATAGACATTTGTTAGGGGAAAAAAGAAAAACATACAGATAACCAACTGGTACATGGGAAAACGCTCAACATCACTGCTCATCAGGAATATGCAAATCAAAACCACAATGAGATATCACCTCAGTTAGAATGGCTGTGATACAAAAATACATAAAAATAATAGATGCTGGTGAGGATTCAGAGAATAGGGAACTCTTATACACCACTGGAGACAATGTAAATTAGTACAGCCATTATGGAAAATAGTATGGAGATTTCCCCCCAAACTGAAAATGGAACTGAACTACCATATGATCCAGAAATCTCACTACTGGGTATTTATCCAAAGGAAAGGAAATTAGTATATCAAAAGGCTCCCATACTCCCATGTTTATTATAGCATTATTCACAATAGCAAAGGTACAAAATCAACCTAAGTGTCCATCAGTGGATGAATGGTTAAAGAAAATGTGTTATATATACACAGCAGAGTATTATTTGGCCATAAAAAAGAATGAAATCCAGTCATTTGCAGCAATGTGGATGGAACTGGAGATCATTATGTTAAGTGAAATAAGCCAGGCACAGAAAGACACATATTATGTATTCCCTCCTGTATGTGAGAATTGATCTCACGGAAGTAGAGAATGAAATGATACTTAACCACATGTAAGATGTGAGGAAGGGTAGGTGTAATGGGGGGTGGAGAGCTAGTTAATGGGGACAAACGTATAGTTAGATGAGGGGAATAAGACCTGATGTTTGACAGTAGATTGGGGCGACTGTAGTTAATAGTGAAGAATATTTCAGCAGAGCTACAAGAGAGGATTCACAGTGTTCCCAACACAGAAATGGTAAATATACAAGGTGATGGTTATCCTACATAATCATAACCATTACACAATCCTTGACATAATCATTACACCTCCTATGTAATGAATTATTACACTTGCCCCATAATATGTACAATTATTATGTATCAGCAAAAAAGATAAAGGAGAAATTTGAAGATATTTTGAACAGAATGAAAATGAAAACATAATATTGGTATTCATGGGATGCCACCAAAGCAAGGGGAAATTTATAGCATTAAAAGCCTCTGGGTGGCACCTGTGGCTCAGAGGAGTAGGGTTCCGACTCCCTATGTCAGAGGTGGCAGGTTCAAACCCCAGCCCTGGCCAAAAACTACAAAAAAAATAAAAAAATAAAAAAAATAAAAAAAATAAAAACCTCTAATAGGAGCAGCACCCATAGCTTAGTGGGTAGGGAGCCAGCCGCATGCACCAAGGCTGGTCGGTTCAGACCCAGCCCCCATTGGCTAAACAACAATGACAACTGCAACAAAAGGCATTGTGGCGGGTGCCTGTAGTCCCAGCTACTTGGGAGACTGAGGCAAGAGAATCACCTAAACTCAAGAGTTTGAGGTTGCTGTGAGCTGTGATGCCACAGCACTCTACCGAGGGTGACAAAGTGAGATTCTGTCTCAAAAAAAAAGCCTCTGTTAGGAAAGAAGAAAAGACTTAATGAATGTTCAAGTTTCAGCCTTAAGAAGCTAGAGAGGGGTGGCGTCTGTGGCTCAGTGGGTAAAGTGCTGGCCCCACATACCTCAGGAAGCTGGTTCAAACCCAGCCTGGTCGAACTGCCCGGTGGGGGCGGGGAGGGAAGAAGCTAGAGAAAAAGAACTAAACTCAAAGCAAAGTAAGTAAAAAAAAAGGAAAGTATCAAGATCTAAAAAAAAAAAAAAAAGAAAAAAAGAAAAAAAGAAAGAAAAAAATCAGTGAGAAGAAAATCTCTGAGAAGAACACTAAATTTGGAGATACTGAATTGGGGGAAGAAAGAGAGAGAGAGTTAAATGAGGAAAGAGATTGGTGATACCACTGTAGATATTACACATATTAAAAGGGACTATTATGAACAGGTTATATATTTTTGACAACATAGGTAACATGCACAAATTCCTTGAAAAACACTAATTTCCAAAGCTGCTCAAGAAGAATGGATGATCTAGATAGCCCTATTATCTATTAAATCTTAAAATCTGCTTTAAAAAAGCCCACCAGAAATAAAACTCCAAGATTAGATAGCTTCATTGGTAAATATTGTAATACCTTTAAGAAAGGAATAATACCAATTTTATATAAAAACTTCAAGAAAATTGAAAAGGGCATGTTTTCCTATTATTTTATGAGTTTTTGTTGCCCTGAAATCAAAGCCAGACAAGATCTTAAAAGAAAAAAAATGCAGTATTCCTCACGAACATCTGTAAATAAAGTTTTAGTAAATCAAATGCAGCTATATAAAAAGTACAATACATTATGACCAAATTGAGTTTATCCCTGGGATAAACAACTGGTTTTACCTTAAAAAAAATCGCTCAATGTAATTTGCTATATTACTAAACTAGGGCATCTGTGAAAACTCTACAATAAACATATGCTCAGTGTGGTGCTAAAGAATGAATGCTTTCCCCCAAGATTAGGAATTAGACAAAGATGTCTGTTCTTACTGTTTCTGTTCAACATTGTGGTGGAGGTGTAATAAGGTAATACAAGGAAATAAAAGACATCTAGATTTGAAACAAAGAAGGAAACTACCTTTGTTTGCAGATGAGATGATCAAAATTGCAAGGGAAATCTCTAAAGAAAAAAAAAAAAGCTACTAGACCCAATAAATGAGTTTAGTAAGAATGCAAGATGCACACAAATTATTGGTATTACTACATACTAGCAACAAACAACGGCAAATTGAAATTTTAAAAATACCAATTGTTAGTATCATCAGAGATAGGAAATATTTAGCCAAAAAAGTGAAGAAACGGTCAACTGAAAACGTACAAACTTTTGTTGAGGAATTAAAAACCCAAACCTGAACCAAAACCAAACCACCATCACCACTGCCAACAAAAAGGCCTAAATAGAGCGATAACACACTGCTCATATGTTGGAAGATCCCATATCTATAAGATATTAATTTTCTCAAATTTATATATAGATTCAATGCAATGTCTATTCAAATCCCAAATCAATCACTTTAGAAATTGACAAACTAAATCGACAAACTAAATCTAAAGTTCCTAGAATAGCCAGAACAATTAGAAAAAGAATGAAGTTGGAAAATAAATACTACCTGATTTTAAGACCTAACCATAAAGCCACATTAGTCAAGATAGTGTGGTATTTGCACAAAGATAGACAGACATATCAATGGAACTGAATCAAGTCCAGATGTAATCTACACATATAGGGACAACTGAATTTTTTTTTTTTTTAAGAGATAAGGTCTTGCTATGATGTCCAGGCAGTGGGGAGTAGTGGCTGTTCACAGGTGTGATCATCATAGCACACTGCAGCCCTGAACTCCTGGTCTCAAGTGATCTTCTCGAGCAGCTGGTGTTACAGGCATGTGCCATGGCCCCTGGGTGTGAGAAAGTTTTTTTTTGACAAAAGTGCAAAGACAATTCAGCGGAGTGAAAAGAAAATCTCTTCAACAATGGTGCCAAGAGCATTGGAAATTCATGTGCAAAAGAACTTCAGTTCATGCCTTGAACCACATGCAAAAATTAATTCAAAAAGGATCACAGGACTGAAAATATAAAATGTAAAGCTATACACCTTCAAGATGCAAACAGGAAAAAAAATCTTTGCAACTTTGGGTAGGCAAAGATTTCTTAGACACAACACCAAAATCATGATCTAGAAAAAGACAAATTGATGAAAATTCAGAACTCCTGTTGTTCCAAGACAAACAACAGAAAGAGGAGACAAATCTTTGCAAAGTACACAATAAAAGGCTTGTATCCAGAATATATAAAGGGCTCTCACAACTCAATAATAGAAATAGATTTAAAAATTGAGAATTGAACAGACACTTCACCAAAGAGGATGCATGGCATGAAAGATATTCAGCATAGTTCTATACCAGGGAAATTCAAGTTAAAACCACAATGAGCTATTACTATGCACCTACCAAAATGATGAGAATTAAAAAGGTTTACCATAGCACGTGTTGGTGAGGATTGGAGGAACTGTCATCCTCATCTATTGCTGAGGAAAATGTAAAATGGTATAACTGCTTGGGAAAACAGTTTGGGCAGCGTCTTAGAAAGTTAAACATACAACTACCATATGATCCAGTCAGTTTATTCTCAGGTATTTCCCCCAAAGAAATAAAAGCGTGTGTCCTCACAAAGATGATTACATGGACGATTATAGATGCTTTATTTGTAAGTAGACTCAAACTGCAAACAGCCCAAATATCTGTCAACAGGTGAATGGAAAAGTGTTTATCCGAACGAAAATTTTGTATAGACACAAAAAGCAATGAACTACTGGTATGTACAAGACAAATGAATCTCAAAATAACTACACTGAATAAAAGAAGCCAGATCAAAAGGAGTATGACTGTATGATCCTTGTTACACAAAAATTCTAGAAAGTGCAAACTAATCTCTAGTGTCAGAAAATAGATTCAGGGTTTCCTAGAGAAGTGGAGGAGTGGAAAGGATGACTCACAAGGAAACTTTTGTGGGTGCTGGGTATATGTTTGTTATCTTGATTTTGGTGATGATTCCACCAATGGGAAACATATCCAACACCCACACAACTTACCAAACTGTGTACTTTATATATGTGCAGTTTATTGTATGTCACTTGTACCTCAATAAAGCTATTTAAAAAAGATAAAAAGTTTACGAAGATGAAGCCTATGTCTGTGGGAGAAGGTGGCAATTGATGAAGACCAGGCAGTAGGAAGAAGAGGACTAGGAAAGTCTAATCCCAGCTGAGGCGGGTCTGGGGTGGTGAAACACTCAGGAAGAAGCTGGAGCCCCGACTCAGGCCGGGTACCCCATACTCCTTGCCAGCCTTCTCCTCAAATCTCCTAAGTTATCACATGGGCTTCAGAAGGTGTCCTGGGAGTTGGACCAATGCCTTCTCTGCAGCTCTGGGGCTCCTTCTCATCTATTTTTCATCTGTATCCTCTGCCTTTCATCGTCCCTGTTGAGGGGGTCCTATTGGAAGCCTTATAGAAAAATCAATATTAAAAAATATATACTTGGAATATTTTTAATTCTGGGTAGCTTTGATTTCTGATTTCCTAGCCTAGTGCATAAAACATAGCAGACACTCAAAAGCATTTGTAGATTGAGTGACTAAGAATTATAATTCACATTTAACAATCCAGGAAACCAGCTCAGAAAAGTGAAATGGCATCTCAGGTCACATAGAGAGTGAGCCCTCATCCACTGAGCACCCAGGTCTGACCATTCACCTGGGTCCCACCAGGACCTCTCCTGGGGTTGACCACCATGGAGGATCCACAGTGTGATGAACAGAATCTAGACCTCAGTAGGATCTGGGGCAGGAGCCAGATGGGCAGGAGATGGAATGAGCCCACCCTAAGGGCCAAGTGGGCTAGAGGGTTCTAAACTCAGAGGCTGAGCTATCCTCAGGAGCCTCAAGACTCAGGAGCTAAATTGGCTTGACCTAGAGTTAGGGAAGACATAGGTATGATAACAGTAATAGCCAACAGTTATCAGATTTTTACATTATTCCAGGTACTTACAGGTATTATCTTATTGAATCCTCCTTACAAAGTCAAGAGGTGGGTCCTATTATTAGCTTCATTTTATAGATGAGAACAACTGAGGCTTAAGGAGAAGTCACTTAAATCAGTCAGCAGTGAAGTTTGAGCCAAGCTGTGTCTCAAGCTGAGGCAGGCTGGGTCACGGGTGTGCAATCCATACAGTTGCACAGGGTCCCATGCTTGGTTTAATGCTCTGCTGTATTGCTTGATACTTTTTGAATGAGGGCACCTACATTTTGATTTTGCCTTGGCCTCACAAATTATGTGGCTGGTCCAAGGCTGAGCCTCTCCACTTTTCCATTTAATACTCACAGCACCCCTGGAGAAAGGTCCTTGTGAGCACCCCTGTTGTATAGAAGAGGACATTGGGGCTAATGGGACCACACTGTTTGACATGGGTAGTCAAGCACCCTCCTGGGGCCTGGTGGGTGTGGGCCCAGACCCCGACACTTAATCGCTTCACTACACTGCTTCTTGGGACATTGGATCTACTGTCTGCTCTCTTATGGTGTCAGGAAAGTTCTCCACACTCCATCTTGGGTGGGGGGAGTCAAGCTTCTCCACGCATGTCAGGGCCTTGGAGCCTCTCTTGGGGACCAGCCAGGGCTGGCTCCATTCTGTCTGAGATCCAACTCACCTGAGAAGATAAGGAACAGCACCAGCAGCAGGGAGCAGGTAGGTGAGCGGGCCGGGTGGGTAGAGGTAGGCATTGCGGGGGCACACGGCACCTCCTGCAGTCCCCAACTTGGGCTTCTGTTCTGTTCTCTGGTGGGTGTTGGGTCTGAGGTTGGTCCCGTGTGCCGGGCTATTTCTCCTTTCCTTGGTCAGGGCTACTTGGGGAAGTGGTTTCATTACAGCAACACAGAGCTGATGGTGCAAGAGGGAGGAGCCTGGTCAAAGGCTTTCCAGTTTTTCTTTTGAGTGTGGGCTGTGGTTCCCATAATCACTGTGTCGAAACCATAATGATCCTTTGCCACAAGGTTATGATCCAGGCACCGGGGAGGGAGGTAAACACCACGGTCGTAGGGTGCCCTTTATAGCCAGCTGGACCTAGGATCAAGCATTACACCTTCCTCTCCTTGGCTAAGATTTCAAAGTCTCTGCCATCTCTGAGCCTTTGTTTCCTCATTTGGAAACAAGGGTAAAATGGGAGCAGTAGCAATAACCTCTTCTGAAAGGTGTTGTGAAGATTATGAGAGATAAATGTGTGCAAAGGCACAGAACGGTGTAAATGCTGAGCATATCAGCCATCGTTATTCATGATATGCAGGAAATAGAGGAGGTGACATTGCTTAAGAAGGAGAATTTATTTATTTATTTTTGCAGTTTTTGGCCGGGGCTGGGTTTGAACCCGCCACCTCTGGCATATGGGGCCGGCGCCCTACTCCTTTGAGCCACAGGTGCTGCCCTAAGAAGATTTTATTTTAAAGCAAGCCCCCATGGAGGCCTCCTTCTGGCCCTGCAGGGAGACCATGGGCATAATCCCTAAGTGTGTGCAACCATGGACAACTCTCTCAGGCTCCATTTCCTGGGGTCTAAATGTAATAGTCAGGCTGTGCAAAAATTTGTGTTGGTGCCATCTTTATTTGCTGTAATTGATCTGGACTCCTTCAGGAGTTCCTCATACGGGCTATGAGGAAGGAAAAATTTGAACTTGGCAATGGAAACAATTCCAGGCTCGTCCAGCTTCTGATAGCCTCTTCTGCTGCACTGTCTGGGTTCGAATCTCGGCTTTACCCAGATCTGGCTGTGTAACATTACGACAATCATTTGAACACTTGGTGCCTCAGTTTCCTGATCTGTAAACCAGGGTAAAACTTTGCTGTATGTATGTGGTGGCGTTAGCACCATATGGGCTGCCATCATTCTCTTGTAGGTTAACTCAGTCTTTTCTAGAAAAAAACCAGCTCAGTTTTTCTTTTTCTTTTCAGACAGAGTCTCACAGTGTCACCTTTGGTAAAATGTCATGGTGTCACAGCTCACAGCAACCTCAAACTCTTGGGCTTAAGTGATTTTCTTGCCTCAGCCTGCTGAGTAGCTGGGACTACAGGTGCCTGGGACTACAGGTGCCCGCCACCACACAAGGCTATTTTTTTTGTTGTTGTTGCAGTTGTCATTGTTGTTTTAGCAGGCCCCAGGCTGGGCTCGAACCCCCTAGCCTTGGTGTGTGTGGCTGGCGCCCTACTCACTGAGCTACAGGCGCCCAACCAAGCTCAGTCTTTCAGTGTTTCTCTTCCTTCCTCCTACTCCTGATGGTTCTAGGTATAGACGAAGGTCAAGTTTCTTCCTGGGGCTGAGTAGAGCTTGTGTCCAAGTGTGTCCCCTGGGTCCCGTTATAAGTCCAGACCAGTCAAGGGATGCAAAAGACTTTGCCTCTTATTAGGAGGAGCCATGAAGTCATATTGCAAAAGGTGAGGATGCAAAGAAGGGATATAGAATTGGGGACATTTTTGAAATTTATCTACCATGTGCATCATGGTACAGAATATATAGCGCTTGATGTCTCCTTTATAGGGCTCCCAGACATTGCCTTCCTTCAGGTTAACCACAGTCATAAGTTTCTGAAGACATTCAATTCCTGCACTATTTCTGATCTAATGCTCAGAAGCCACGCTTGTCCCTTATGGTCCAGAAATTTCTAAATAAACCTGAGGTTTCTATACTCCTTCCGCCCTGCCCTAGCATTTCAACCCTGGGCTGTAGGGGTGCCAGGACTTTAGCATCTCAATTCCTATCTTCTCCCCTTCTTTTTCTTGCTACCTCCACCAAGTCCTAAGATGAGGACTTGCTTTTCTTTCCTTCTGGCAGGGACTTTCCTACCCTCAGCCCTCTTCCTAACAGATGGCCTTCTTTGTTCCAGCTAGAATCTCTCCTGCTTCCTCCTCAAAGCAACAAGTCTCACATTCCAGCCTTAAAATGGGAAAGAGCTGCCGGAGAAGGAATCGGATGACTGTGGGAGGAAAAGTGTGCGAGGAATTACTTCCAAATGTTATGCCTGTCACATTGTCTGTAAAATGCAGAAAGGTGATAATGTGAGAGGCACTGGCTCACAGTAATTGGTCAGTCACTAAGATCAGTGATAGTCCTCCTGTCCACGTGCTTGGATGTCAGAAGACCTGTGGTGCCTGTTACTAACTTGAGTTGAGCTGTCCTCAAATGGGGCAGCCAAATTATATATAGAACACAAGTCTACAGATAAACTGGCTTGTTTTATTCCACTGCAAAAAATGTTCTTTATTATAAGAACAGCTTTTTCATAGTTTATCCTAAAATGGAAAATACAATAAGCAAGTTTAGGACAAGCATTCAACCTCATCAGCAATCACGTGAATAGCAATTTAAAAAGTACCTTTGCAATCATCATTTCTCTCCAGGTTTCTCTGCTCTCCTTGTTATCAGAGGGGCTAGAAGCCTGAGAACGACACTTTACAGAACTCCTTGCCAGCTCTATTCTGGATTAGGTGCTATCAAGGAAGAATCCTTGCAATCGATTTAGCAGGTAAAGAGATGGACAGACACGCTTTCTTTTGCTAGCAAGGGAGAGAGGCAGATATATGAGTATCAGCAGGTTTAATTTATGCATATGTGAGATTTTACAGTGCCTCCATCCCGTAAATCACCTATAAATCACAGGCAGCTGTGATCACTGGTGGCAGTTTCTGTAAATCTCTCAGATTTCTGATTATCCAAGAGTTAGCGATGAATTTGGGAAATAAAGCAGTGAGATCTGTAAGTACCAGACCCCACAATTCCCATAAGAACAAAGCAAAGTGTATAGGTTTTTGTGACATATCCTTGGAAGTCACCTAGCTTCATTTCCACCATTCTTTTCATTCAGGAGGACGCATTTGGTGTCTCGTTAATATTGAAGTCTTCAAGGTCCTTGAACTTGACTTCCTGTCTTATGATTTGTTTGCCTTTCTTGCTCCCTTCTTAATTATTCACATAATGAATTCACCAAAATTCATTTTTGGTGTTGTTAGTTAAAATTTTGTATTGAGGAATGACTTATACACAGAAAAGTGCACAAATACTAAATGTGTGGCTCAGTGAGTATTTAGGCTTTTTAATGTATGTATGTACCTGTTTATTCGCCACTCCAAGATACACAGAGTTCCTTTCTGCTCCTTCCCCTTCAATCTCTGGCCCCAGAGGCAACCTCCACTCTGGTTTCTGCTACTATAGATTGGTTTTGCTTGTTTTTGAATTTCATATGAATAAACTCATACAGTGACTGGTGTCTCGCTTCTTTCATTCATCATAGAGTTGATTTGGGGTCAAAACACACAAAATAAAAATTTACCATTTTAACCATTTTAAGTGTACCGTTCAGGAATGTTAACTATATTGACATGATCATGCCACAGACCTCTAGAACTCTTTCACCTTGTAATACCGAAACTTCATTCTACCTCTACTTTGGCAACTACCTGTTTTCTTTCTGTTTCTATGATTCTGACTACATTAGATAATTATATGAGTAGAATTATACGGTATTTGTCCTTTTGTGCTAGCTTATTTCACTTAGCATAAATGTCCTTGAGGTTTAACTCTGTTGTAGAATATGACAGAATTTCCTTCTTTTAAAAGGCTGAATAATATTCCAGTGGGCCCATATGCCACATTTTCTTTATCTATTCATCTGTGATGGACTTTTGGCTTGCCCCCACCTTTAGGCTGTTGCAAATAATGGTTCCACGAACATGGGTATGTAAATACATCTTCGAGTTCCTGCTTTGAATATGTTTGCTTATATACCTAAGGGTCAGATTGCTGGATCATATAGTCATTGTATTTTTAATTTTTTGAGGAAGAGTTATACTGTTTTCCACAGAAGCTGCCTCGTTTTACCTTCCCAGTAACAATGCCCAAGAGTTGCAATTTCTCTCATATCCTTGTCAGCACTTGTTATTGTCTGTTCTTTTGATAGTGGCCATCCTAACAGATTTGAGGTATTATCTCATTGCTTTTTTGATTTGCATTTCTCTTACCTGTTAGTGTAATCGAGCATCTTTTTATATGCTTGTTGTCCATTTGTATGTCTTCAACTGTCTATTTAAGACTTTTGCCCAATTATTTATTTATTTATTTTAAACGTCAGGCTAATGTGAGGGTATAACCAAGCAGGTGACAAAAGATGTGCTATACAACCCTACACTGTGCCCACTAAGTGGGAGTACCCCCAACTCTCCCTCCTCCCTTCTCCCATCTCTCTGCTCCTCCCACACCCAACTTGAATTGAAATGAGTTTTTTCTCCTCTGTGGGCATGAATTAGATTGTCTACTGGCTTCATATTAGTATTGAGTACAATTGGATATTTGCTTTTCTATTCTTGTGATACTTTACTAAGAAGAATGTGTTTCAACGCCATCCAGGTTAATACAAAAGATGTAAGGTCATCATCTTTTTATGACAGAATAATATTCCATGGTATACATATACCACAGTTTGTTAACCCATTCCTGAGTTGATGGGCATTTAAGCTATTTCCACACTTTGGTGATTGTAAATTGAGCTGCAATAAACAATCTAGTGCAAATGTCTTTATGATAAAAGGATTTTTTTCATCTGGCTAGATGCCTACTAGTGGGATTGCAGGGTCAAATGGGAAATCTAATTTGAGTTCTTTGAGGATTCTCCATACTTCTTTCCAAAGAGGTTGTAGTAGTTTGCAGTCCCACCAACAGTAGAAAAGTATTCCCCTCTCTCCACATCGACTCCAGCATCTGCAACTTTGGGACTTTGTGATATGAGTTAATCTTACTGGGGTTAGGTGATATCTCAGGATGGTTTTGATTTGCATTTTTCTGGTGGTTAGGGACGATGAGCATTTTTTTATATGTTTGTTATCCATTCGTCTGCCTTCCATAGAGAAAGTTCTGTTCATGTCTCTTGCCCAGTGATACATGGGATTGTTTGCTCTTTTTTGTTGATTAATTTGAATTCTCTACAAATCCTAGTTATCGAAACTTTGTCAGATTTGTAACATGCAAATATCTTTTCCCATTCTGATGGTTGTCTGTTTGCTTTTGCCCTTAGCTGTGCAGAAGGTTTTCAGTTTCATTTGTTAATTTTTGTTGTTGTTGCAATTGCTACAAAGTCTTCTTCATAAAATCTTTCTTCAGGCCGACATCCTCAAGAGTTTTTCCTACACTTTCTTCTAGGATTTTAATCATGCCTTAAATTTAAATCTTTTATCCATCTTGAATGATTTTTTGCAAGCAGTGAAAGATGCAGGTTCAGTATTAGTCTTTTACAAGTGGTTATCCACGTTATTCCACAACCATTTATTGAATAGGGATTCTTTTCCCCAGTGTACGCTTTTGTTTGGTCTATCAAAGATCAGATGGCTGGGCTCGGCACCTGTGGCTCAATTGGCTAAGGCGCCAGTCACGTACACCTAAGGTGGAGGGTTTGAATCCCCAGCCCGGGCCGCCAAACAACAATGATGGCAGCAACCAAAAAATGGCCGGGCGTTGTGGTGAGCGCCTGTGGTCCCAGCTACTTGGGAGGCGGAGGCAGGAGACTCGCTTGAGCCCAGGAGTTGGAGGTTGCTATGAGCTGTGATGCCATAGCACTCTACCCAGGGGGATAGCTTGAGGCTCCGTCTCAAAAAAAAAAAAAAA
>CAUYQV010116639.1:0-21186 GCA_963574575.1 Galagoides demidoff
TTGTTATAAGCTTCCCTGTCTCCTTTCTGCCCATGACACTTTGTGGTGACTTCCTTTTCCCCAAAGCCCTGGGTGACAGGGCCTCCTCCCCTCATGCCACAGTCTCCTCCTTTTCTTGAGTTTCTTGGGATTACCCAACAAACATCCACCCCCAACTCCTTGTCTCGTGTCGGCTTCTAGTGGGACCCAACTAAAGGCAGCAAATTATTACTACAAAATCGAGTATGCTATGTCCTGACTCCACAAACAAATCTTTCAGTTCCTGCAGGCTGAGTGGACACTTGGTGTCCGCTTCATTCAGACTTAGTCTGGAGCACCATGCAGTGGGCCTGTGGCACTCAGAGGTTTTATAATGTTTTTTATAAAGTTATACGGTATTAACATATTATATTTTAGGTTAAAGCTCCAGAGCTTACAGACACACTGTGGGAGCCAGGAGCACAAGCCCACCCTGTGTTAACAAATGGCCTGAGGACACCGTGCTGGGTCACAAGCACATCTCATCCCCCCACTCCCCCAGGGAACAGTACACACATCTCACCCCACCAGCACCCCAGGGATAGCACGCAGCTCCAGGGTGGTGTTTATAAACTGCCAACAGGTGGCCTTGGGGAGCTGCTCACTTTTCACCGCTTTTCTCTTTGCTTAGGTTGTTGGGGAACTCAAGTCCAAATTTAGTGGCTCACTCTGTCCGAGTGTTTTCTTTCTTTTGCATCAAGCTCCTTTCCAGCCGCGGCTGATTCCCCTGCACCTTTCCCATGCCATCCACTTTCTTACTTATTTTTACTGTGATGTGTTTGTCTTATATGCTGAGCAAATCATTTCCAGGGTTAATGCAATAAGATAAAAGAAGCACCGGGCACTTGCCTGTCACCAATGAGGACACTCAGATCCTGAGAGGGGGACCCAGTGTCAGGTCCCAGAGCTGGAACATAGAGGATTGGGGTAGGTTCAGGACTGACATCCCACAGTACCAACTGCCTTCTGCTGCAGCAACCAAGAGTTGCTTCTCTGCCTGTTTGGAAATTTGGTCTCATCCAAACAAGGATTTGAGCCTAAGAAATGTGCGTGAAGAGAAGCTGTGTCGCAGGCAAGCTCCGTGTCAGAGCTCTCTCAGGCCTACGCTCTGCGCTCAGGGCCCTCCTGGAGCCTGACAACTCCCAGCTGTGTCTCTGACTCCTGCCTCTGGGAAACCGCAGCCTGAGTGACCCTGAACTTCAGGCTCTACAGCACCTGGCACTTGATTTTCAGTGAAGAGTTGCCCGAAATAACTGCCCTTGCAAAAGATGAGAGGAGCTTACGGACATTTCAGCACAGTGACTGTTGCCTGTGACTCATAACAGGGATTAAAAAGAACCGAACAACTCTCTGTGCCTAATAAGGCTTAAACCTCCTCTCAGCTCTTTATTTCTATTCCCTCTGAGCCAATTTTAGTAACAATGACAATTCACCTGTGGCATTTATGAGTCTGTTCTATCATTCTCTCCTCTACCCGGGGAAGACAGCCTCTCATTCACACTACTAGCAGCCTCCTTTCCCAGGGTTCTGGCGTTTCAACAGGTTTTGACTATTTCATAATATTCTTTGTTTTTTGTTTTTTTTTTTTTAAATCTCATCTTAGACCTAATCAAAGGACCTATTGGTTTTCAGGGCCTATTGGTCTATTGATAAATTAGGTTTCTTATTTTTGCTCTCAAAAAAACTCATGTAAGTCTTAACATAATCAAAGGACCTATTGTTGTTGCTGGGTTATTTACTTATTTTTTGAGACAGAATTTCAAACTGTTGCCCTGGGTAGAGTGCTATGGCAGCATCATAGCTCACAGCAACCTCCAACTCCTGGGCTCAAGCGATCCTCTTGCCTTAGGTTTTTGTATTTTTAGTAGAGACAGGCTCTCACTGTGGCTCAGGCTGGTCTTGAACCTGTGTGCACAAACAATCCACCTGCCTCAGCCTCCCAGAGTGCTAAGATGATAGGTGTGAGCCACTGCCCTCAGCCTGGTTATTTATTTATTTATTGGTTTTATTTGTTTGTTTTGAGATAGGGTCTTGTTCTTTTGTCCTAGGCTAGAGTGCACTGGTGTCAGCCTAGCTCACAGCAACCTCAAACTCTGGTGTTCCAGAGCTCCTCCTGGCTCAGTCCCCCACACAGATGGTATTACAAGTGTCCATTACCACACAGAATGAGCCTGTGCCTGAGTCAGGAGCTAGTGCGGGACGTGGAATCAGACTGTGCCTGAGTCAGGGGCTGGTGTGCGACATGCACTGAGTCTGTACCTAAACCAAGAGCTGTTGAACCAGTTGTTTCCCCCAAGAAGTATTTTATTCTGCACTCTGGACTTGGATGATATTCCTCACAATTTGGTATCACGTGTGTACCTGTTCTCCTCCCCAGTGCGGGGGTCTGTGCCTCTATCCCCTGCCTCTCTCTATGACAGCCAAGCTGGCATCATGACTCTGTGTGTGGGCTTCGTCAGTGGTCACACCCTCGCAGGAACAGGGACAGAGACGCTCCATGTTGTACAGCAAGAAGGGTCATGATCTGCTCCCCTTACCACTGGACCCCCAATGGACGATAACCAAGCTGTTCATTATCTCTTTTGTGGAGGGCTGTGTTGCCAGCCTGCTGTGCCCCAGACACGGGCTGGGTCGGTGCTGCTTTCTCTGTGCACCGACCAAGGTGTCGCTTCAGATGGTGCTCCTTACTGGATGGATTCACAGTGAACAATTGGGCGTGGCTACGGAGTGCAACTTTTATTCTTATGTACCCTAGTAATTTAATAAGCATTTCTGACTTCATTAAAGTACTAGTAATGGAAGAACATGTGGGGGTCTAGCCATTAAAAGACAACTCATTCCCTGTATTTACTTGCCCTTAGATCAATCATATTGTCTCAATGCAAATTTTACAGTTATATGGTTGTTTAATTTTCCAAAATTTAAGCCAAATATTTAAAAAAAAAATTGTTGGTCTGATAACTGAATGTCAAGAACTGAGGAGTCTCAGTAATCTTATTTCATGAGACTTTGAATGGTAGATTTTCTAAGGGGCTATCATTTGACAATAAATGAATATTTCATTTGGTCTAATCAGAAATGTTTTCCTTTGAAAGTTAATTCATAAGTCTAACCCCCCCCAACAATCTGAATCTCTCTCTCTCTCTGGTTTCCCTCTATTTCAGTGATCAGGAGTTACGTCAGATTCAGCTTTTCCACTCCTGGGAAGAAGCACGCTCAGCTTAAAATTGAAGGCACAATTTCTTTTTCTTAGTGGAGAAATCTGAAGGTTGTTTACATTTTTGCTACAAATGAGAATCAATAGAAATAAACTAAATGTTGACAAATTGACAGTGGGTGTGTGTTAAAGATGTTCTGTCACTATGAACGGAAATTGACATCAAAGGATAGGAAGCAGGCTTGGGTGTTTTATCTCGTCAGGTAAACTGTGGATTGTGTTCACTGTGTGGTCTGTAAACCACAGCCTTGGGCAAGGAGCTCAAGCACAGAATGTGTCCAAGCTCCACTGTTCCCTCCCGTACGTTCCCGTGAAGAAGACCATGTATAATAACAGTATGAGACAAGGACGAAGTATCCTGCTGCTCCGAGCCAGGGTATGGGCAACAAGTCCTCAGAAATGTTATGCTATCAGTGATGAAGTAAGTCAACATTAGAGGATGCAGTAAGAACCAGCATTGTTGGGCGGCACCTGTGGCTCAAAGGTTTAAGTAGGGTGCCGGCCCCATATGTCGGAGGTGGTGGGTTCAAACCCAGCCCTTGGCCATAAACTGCCAAAAAAAAAAAAAGAAGAAAAACAGCATCATTTCTGTGACATTCCTGTCCATGATAAATGAGCTGAACATAATCCCAAGGAAACATCAGACAAACTGGAGGACCTCTATAATTGGAGGACATCCTACAATAGAAGTGACAAGGTCCTGCAAATCAAAGAAGACCCAGGATATTTCATAGATTGATAGCAACATAAGACACCCAACAATTAAATGTAGTCTGTGATTCTCATCTGTATCTTTTTGCTGCAAACAATTTCCCTGAGACAAATGGAGAACTTTGAACGGGGCCCTGAATTAAGGTGGTATTAAGGTGTCAGTGGTAATTTCCTGACTTTGATGATGGTAATGTAGTTATGAATGTGGTGAGGGTTGATAAGTCATCACAAAACAAATGTAGTTCTCAGTTTTGTTCTTAACATTTTTGTGGAAATTTAAGATTGTTTGCAAATTAAAAAAAAATCTTCTCAGCCCTCCCTGTTCACATGGCAACCACCGCAGTCCCTGCCTAAGAGAGCCGGGCAGCAGTGCCCCTGAGCGCTGATCCACTGGTGCAGTCTCTCCACTCAGACTGAACATTGTCCTTTACATCTGCTTATTTGTTTCTCTTGATTAATAGCTAAATGCCCTTCTGTGAACAACCCAGTGGTTTTTATCAATTAGGGAGCCAATAGTTTGGAGCTCAAAAGCCACAACATTGGCTGTACACAGTGCCCAGAAGTCCCCAGGTGTGCTGGGGTCACAGTGCTCAAGACCTTCATTTTACAGGTGAGGACAGGAAGGCAGACCCAGAGTAACGGTCAAGAGCCGGGACTCAGTGTCCTCTCTCCTGGGTCCAAGCTCACTAGGGGGACAGGCCCTTTCCTCTTTGTGGCCCAAGAGTTTGAATTCTTGATCTAAGCTTTAAGGGCAGCATCCAGAGAGCATTGTCATGGCTTCAAGTGCACAGTAGGGCAGTAGAAAGAGCAAAAGCACATAGAGAAATGGATACATTTGTTTACTTTCTCTCTCAGCTGGTTGAAATGGGAGCCTGGGCCTGCGGGAAGCCCTGAGAAAGTGTTTCCTGGAAGGCGTAGCTGTGTGGTTCAGTTTGAACCTCGGGGTCAGGTTTCAACATAAACAGGTTCAGTGAATAGCAGGCACCCATGCACAGCGGGGGACTTGTTTCCAGTCCCAGAGATTGGCCATCATCAGTGCTATGAAGGGCCCGCAGAGGACGAATGCAGGTGTTCACCCTAATGTCCCGTTGACGGCATTTTAAACTCTGCCAAGCATGACAGTGTGAAAGTGACGCTGCACAGCTAGAAACAGAAGGCACACATTTATCTGATCTGCAGTAACACAGGTAGTAGCTGCTCAATGTGGAGATGAAGTGAGGGAGAGCTAGGAGAGGCTTCTCACCAAGAGCCCTGCATGATGCCCTCTGGTCCTCGTGGGTAACTGGAAGAGTGGTCAGCACATGTGACCCAACGCATGCAAGTGAGGACCATGCCAGGCAATGTGGCACTAAAGACACAGCCTGCATCACCAGGGGTCTGCCTGGCCCTAGCAAGAGGTGGTGGAAGGGAGGTGGGGTGTCTCTGGCCCTCTGTCTTCCTAGACTTGCCTAAAAACATGAAGAAACCAAGAAACAGTGAAAAAGCTAGAAAAATGGAAAAAATGATCCAAGCGTAACATCTGAAGAAGGCTGTGGACTGCAGGGAAATTGAATGTAGGTGAGGGAGGCTGTCTCCTGACAGGGTGCTCTCTGGACAGTCTGCGGCCAACTGGTCATGGTGTCCTCTCAGTTTAGGGCACACCCTGAGGCAACAGACAGGCCTCTGCTGGGAACATAAGCTTTGTCCAGGTCTGAGCTGTAGAGTTTGGGAAGTTATGCTGGAGGTGCTGGGGGTGGAGCCTTGCAGCTGTGCTGTCTTTGACACACACAGATACTCAGGTCGGGGACGTGGGGGGACCTCTAAGGCAGCTGGTGTCAGTCGGCTACAAAGGGAAGAAGATAAAACTACCAGACATAAACCCTGAGGCCGATGGGCTTTGGAGTGAGCCTGGGAAGCTTCACTTGCCCTGAGCAGAGATAGGAAAGGATTGTGTCCCTCCCAGGAAACTAAACCTATTGCCTCACTCCCTGGGAATGGCCAGTTGAGCATAAACCCTCCATTTCAAATGACGTGATGGTCTGGATATACAAACTGATACCCACCGTGATGGATGGCGTGACAGAAGCAAGTTCACTTAAAAAAAATTAACTGAGACTTTTACTGTTATGTATGTGGAGAATATTTGTCTGAAGGAGGAAGCTAGTCTCCCAATAGTCTGCTCTGCACATGAAGTGGCTCTGACCGGGAAGACCTGAGTGCAGGTCTCATGGGGGCCTGACTGGCCTGTGAATGAGGAACTTGCTGGAGGAACGAATCACAGAATGAAGGTTCTAGGTGACTGTGCACACTGGGGCCAAGTCTGCACCGCCGGGTAGAGCAGTCCCATGAGGTGACGTGAGAGTCCTCAGTCCGCGGCTCCTGAGGAGGGTTCCACAGGGCTGGGGTTTGTGCTGTTGTCTCTGGATGGAGCCCCATAGAAGATTGTGGAAACGTGGTCCAAAACCTGAAAAGTTTCCATCTTCATAACTTTGCAACATGTAATCATTGAGAAAGGAGACCAGAAATGCTTTCGTTTGAGAGACACAAAAAGCAAGGGGAGTAATTAGGATTAAAGCTGGCTCTGGGAAAATGGTGCCCACAGAGGGAGAGCAGAATAAAGAGGCTGTTTCCGAGCTGCCCAGCAGCTGCAGCTCGCTTGGATGAGCCAAGAAAAGAACTTCAGGAACACGAACCAGTTATTAGAGAAAAACACCACATCAGCTTCAGTTAGCAAGAATGAAAAGTTGGCTAAAACACAGAGGAAGGGAAAATTCAAATGGACCCTCATTAGTAGTTGGCTCAAGTTCGTAGCATTTAAAACTCTTCTGAGATCTAGAGAAAAAAAATTAAAAAACAAGTAGGAAAGGAAAATCACAGCTCCCAACTGAGGTCGTGTCTACAGAGAAGATACTTTCCATGATCTAAACACACCATGTAAGCCTGAATACGATTTAAAATATGAGGCGGTGCCTGTGGCTCAAGGAGTGGGGCGCCGGCCCCATATACTGGAGGGGGCAGGTTTGAACCCAGCCCTGGCCAAAAACTGCAAAAAAAAAAAAAAAAGATTTAAAATATATATAGTATCATATGCATATGGTACATGCTTTAAGTTGAAGTGAAGGAAGACTGTACCATTGTCAATATCTGGGGACAAAAGCTGATTTTTTTAATGGTTCCAAGTAAGTTCAGTAATATCCAGAAGCTAAACCAGAGGATAAAGATAGGCAGCATAAAATAACCTAAAGACGTGTGAGGCACATGGAAGGCATGTAGGTTAGCACATAGGTGCAGGTGCTTTGAAAGCGAGAGGCTAGGAGCAGCCTGAATGAAGCAGAAGTGTGCTGTGTCTCAGGTGAGAGCGCTAGTGGGCAGATGCTCCAGGAGCAGTGCCTCTGCTCCCCAAATGGCCCAGGAGCTTAGACACTGTGGGGCATTGCTCCACCAAGCCCTGGGCTGCACCTCCTGCTCCATGATCAAATGTGGCTCCCAATTCTGTGCCTGACCAGGCTGTGGGAAGGGCAGAGAGGTATGGAGAGTCTGAGGCTGCCATTCAAATCACAACCAGGAAGCTGCACATGTCACCTCCATGCATGGAGCACTGTGTACAACTTTGCCACATAGAGCAGTGACCAGCGTCGAGGGGGGAGTGCAGTGCAATCTTGAGTTAGGTGACCTGGTGCTGAGACTGAGAGAAAGGTGCACTCCCTAGCCAGCAGGACAAAGGGCACATGGCACTGGAGATCAGCAGCAGTCTGGGCATCCAGCCTCCTTCCTGTGCCTTGCTCCACTGGCCCCAAGGAGCCACTCACACTGCGTGCGCAGGCACTGCCTCATCCTTGCTCCAGCCCATGAGAAGGGGGGGAGGATGTGCAGAGCCAAGCGGCTGCCTTTGAAGGGTGGGATGTGGAAGTTGTGCAAGTTATTTAGAGTCAACTCCACCTGGCGGAACAGTCTTATGGCCTCGTCCAGCTACATGAGAGTCACAACTGTCCTGTGGTGGGGGTTCTATGAATAACAGGGAGAGAGAGAGAAAAGATATTGAGAGACAAAGCAGAGTCTCAAGCACAGACAGTGGAAAGCGTCACTGTTCAGGTCAGGTCCAGCCTACTGAAGTTGGGTCCTAATAGACTCCAGGTCTCTAGTTATAGAGGGGCTTTATTAATCAGATGTGCCCAGCTGTGTTCCAAACTTGAAAACACTCTGTTCTTAAGAAATAATAATGATTTCCTTTGGAAGTGGATTGTCATCTGAATGGCATTTTCAGCAATTTTGTTTCAATTAGGCTGTCTCCACTGCAAAGGGCAGAGAGATTCCAGAACAGAGTTTCTCAAACTATGCTTTTGTCTATGCCCTGTGAAATAATTTTGCCAAACAGATGCATAACCTCTTCCCCTTGACAGTTTCACAGGGCATATTACACATTAAAGCTCTCAGAAGTCCTGCAGGGAAAAATCCCACTTAACTATTTATTAATCTGGCACAAGCCCAACTTCCATGATCACTGAGCCCTTCCTATAATGATTTCATTACCCTTCAATGCCAATCGCACTTCATGGGCACGTGTGGAGGAGTGATCACCAGCATGCCAGGCACCACAGTGAATGTGAAACACACACGGTCATGAGCCACGGCCTTTCACTAGAACATGGAAGCACAGGAGTGCGGGGCGGCTGTGTAACCGCAAGGCCCAGGGTGCATCACCCAAACTCCTCAGGCCTGGGTTCCCACTGTGATAAGAGAAACTTTTGGCAGATTACAGCTGACACCAGATATGAGAGATCTTATCTCTTCTTTCTCCGTCACTATATACTGAAGAGATCAAAAGGATCATGCTTTGAGGGAAAAAAAAAAAAAAAAGATGTTTCTTGGGGCCAAGGATTAAGTCTGCTTTCCAAGTAACCCAGCGTCTTTTTTAAGACCAGCTCACAGTCTTAGTAAACGTGCTCTGAGTAAGTAAATGAATAACCCCCACCCTGAGAGATGAGGCAATCTGGCCACCTTCATGCAGCGGGAATGATGGAGAGAAACGCCAGGCTCTGTGCAGAATGTGTGGGAAGCAGTGAAGGTCCCGGTGCTGTCCTCATGCCCTGTCCTTCCCTCCACACCACAGCTCTCTCACCGAGATGAAATCCAACCACATCCTGGATGTGAAGCAGGGCCAGGAAGAATAAACTGTGCATGCATCAAATCTGTTTGAAAAGGCCGATCTTTCTTCCACCACTGTTTGGATCAGAATTTAGGTCTGAGGAGGAATCTTGTCATAGGAAAATGCCCGTTAGGATGTTAAGGGGGAAGAGCAAGAATCAAATCTGTGGCTGGGGCGTGTCGTTTCACACTTGTGGGAAACTGGCCAGACCCGCCCTGCAGACGAGTGTGTGGGAAAACCTTAAGGCAACACTCAGCCACGTAACAATTTGTGTCACCAGGAATAGGTTCTGAGCAAGTTGCCTCATGATGACCACAATGTTCTTTTCAGTAAGTAGCCCGGCCTTACGGACAATGTCACACTGTCACACTCACACTAGCTTTTCTTCTCCAATCCACTGGCTGGGGCCCCAGCAGTGGCCTTAACCCCTGCCCTACACTGTCCCCATCTGCCTTGGGTGAGGAGGTTCCGTGTAGAGGAGCAGACCCCAAGGAGCAATCAGCCAAAGTCGCTGCTGGCCGCCCGCCTGAAGCCTGGCAGCCAGTCCTTCCTCAAAGAGGATCCCTGGTGTGAGCCAGTGACCTCCAGATCTGGTGCCCACTCACTCACACTGTGGAAAGCTACACCAAATTCTCTTGCCCACTCCCAAGGGTAGCAGATGGCCACAAGCCTGGGGCTATGCAGGAATGTCCTTTCAAAAGCCGCGGGTGCCTTGCTGGAGAGCCACCCTGTGGCAACAGGCCTAGAATGTGGGTACATGAGGATGGCCACTGGCCTGGGAGAGGCCTTCCCACGCATTTGGGGCCTGGACTTGTTGACTGTGCTGATTCCCACCCTGGGCTGACCAAATCTGCTTAGAGAAAATAGCAGATGAGAGACAGACAGTGTGCCTGGCTTCGCTCACCCAGAGGCTGGGATTTTCCCCTTTAGCACGAGCTGAGTGACATGCTTACCCTTCCTCAGTACTGGAGCCAGCAGGCAGTGGCTACAGACAGGCAGGAACCCGGGCCTGGGAGAAAGTTTTCCAAATCACAAAGTGTGAGATTCCCTTAGCTTCATTGGAGATGCAACTAGCAATGGCAGTCCCACTTCTGCTCTCTGGCCCAGCCCTGCTGCTCCATGGGGCAGCTGCCACCTGGCTGGACAGGAGAGCTGAGCTCTGAGCAATGGCCCAGAAGGATGGGCACAACCAGAGCATGGGACAGACCAGATATGGCTGAGCAGGTGGGGGTGTCAGCACAGCAGAGAGGGGCCCCACAACTCAGGAAGAGATGGGGCAGGAGTGAGGAAGGGGGAGCAGTGGGGACATGTGGCCACCCTCAGAAATACAGGCAGGTGAGATGCAGGTGAGGCCAGGATGTGTGGTAGCAGAGAGCTTGTAGACACCAGGGAAATGTTTGTGGAGTCCAGAGCCACGGGCAAGAGCCCTGCTGGGTTTTATCTGAGGTTGACAAGAGCCAGGCCAGGTTCTGGCAGGCAAAACTCAGAGGGACACAAAAGTGCCTGCCCCAGTGTCCCTTCCTCATGCTCTCACACTGCGGACTGCAATGTTCTCGGCACCCTTCTGACCCCTGTGCCTCCAGGGTAGGCTCATGGTGAGAAGGAATGGTGCCCAGTGCCCTGGGTAGCCAGGCCACCTCCCCAGAGGCAGCTAGGATCCTCGGTGATCAGGGGGTGGTGGCCTCTCACTTGGACTGGGCTTTCTGCTGGTGCCTCCTTGGGCCCCATAGCTGTGTGGAGGGAGGTCTGGGCAGAGACTGCAGCTCCTTCAGGCAGCAGACAGTCCAGACCACTGGGCAAGCTTTCACTTACTTGAATTCTCACCTCCTTGTTCAAATCTAGAAAGAACAGCTCTCCTGAGAAGGATGCATTGGGAGGTTTGGCAGGGCTGTGGCCTCACTGTGCAGTGGACAGGCCCAGATGTAGCAGGGCCAAGAGGGGGTGCAGGGATGCCTCCATCAGAGCCCACCATTGGGCATTAAAATGGAACAGTTTGGGGCTGGGTTTGTTTTCCAAGAGTCTTTATGAGCCAGCCAAAAGCCATCTTCAACAGCCTTCCGCCCCTGGCGAGTTTTCTCAGACAGTGCCCATCACTTTATGGTTCCTGTCCTGCCAAGTATGAGGCATGAGAAAGAACCACATGGAAAAGAACCCTCTATTTTATTTTCAGCTTCACTAACCTTAGTCTATGGTCAATGCCATAGACCCTCAAAGAGGGAACTCCCTGGAGCCCCGGGAGCTGGGAGGCATCAAGCCCAGTGAGCTTTGGACTGGGGCCACTGCAGGGTGGGCTGTGGACTTTAGAGCAGAGCCTGCGGGCTTGTGTCAGGTCACGTGGGCTCCTCTGCTTTCTACTTTCTCCAGAAAGGGCTCAAGAGAAGAAAAAAGCGCAAAGCCGAGTCCCCTTTCTTGCAGAGCATCCTGTGAGCCAGACTTTCCCTGATTCAGCCCAGACAGATGGGCCACATCACCACACAGGCCATCCCAGGCCGGCCACTGTCCCAGCCCAGCCGCTGTCCCAGCCCAGCTGCCATTTCAGGTTAGCCACTATCCCAAACCAGCCACTGTCCCAGCCTGGCCACCATCCCAGGCAGCTACTCTCCCAAGCTGGCCACCATTCCAGGCCAGCTACTGTCCCAGCCTGGCCACCATCCAAGCCTGGCCACCGTCCAGCCTAGCCACTGTCCCACGCCAGCTACCATCCAAGGCTGGCCACTGTCCCACGCCAGCCACCATCCCAGCCTGGCTACAATCCCAGGCTAGCCACCATCCCAGCCTGGCCACAGTCCCAGGTCAGCCACCAACCCAGCCTGGCCACAGTCCCACACCAGCCACCATCTCAGCCTAGCCACTGTCCCAGGACAGCCACCATCCCAGCCTGGCCACAGTCCCAGGCCAGCCACTAACCCAGCCTGGCTACAGTCCCACACCAGCCACCATCCCAGCCTGGCCACAATCCCAGGCCAGCCACCATCCCAGCCTGGCCACAGTCCCAGGCCAGCCACCATCCCAGCCTGGCCACTGTCCCAGGCCAGCCACCATCCCAGCCTGGCCACTGTCCCAGGCCAGCCACCATCCCAGCCCTCAGAGGACAGGGCTGCCTCACATCTCCACACACTCTAAGACAGTGGTTTATCCCACATACGCTGCTTTGGTAGCTGCAGACTCCTTTTTAACACAGCCAGAAATCTAATTGCTCTCTCACTCTAACTTAACATTAGCTGGGAATAACCCTTCTGGTAACAAGGACAGAACTCTGCCTCCTTCTAGGGACTGGAGAAGCCTCAGCCCTCCTGGGTGGTGGGAAGGAGCATGTAGAGAGGGAGGCCATAAGGGGTTCAGCAGAGATGGCTCTGCAGGTGGCACTGGAGTTGCCCACAGGTCCTCACTCACCTACCCCAACTCAGTTGGTATGGGCTACCTTTAGGGGAACCTGTGACTTGACAATCTGTGCCTCAGTTTACTTGTCCGTAAAATGGTTATAATAGTAGCACTGACATCATAGCTTTGTGGTGAGGATTGCATTAATTCACATGAAGAGACTGGAGTAGGGCCTGGTTCAGGGTCAGCTGCGTGCCAGTGCTAGCCCTGTCCTTAGGTGATGGATCTCCAGGAAGCTGCATGCACAGTAGACCCTCCTTAGCTGACCTAAACTTTCATAGACTGGACGTGCACCTCATGTACTCAGTAGAAGTTCCTTATGTTGACCACCTCCCTCTATATGTTGACCAATGTGTTACAGTCCCTCGGGTGGTCAATTCACAGAGGTCCCACTCTAGATTCTTAAAGGAGTGAGGTAGCAGGGGCTGCCATGGCATCCTTGAAAACCAGCGGCCTACTTCCAAGCCAGTGACTGGCCAAGCTGGTGACTTTGGCCAAGCCAGTGACTTTGGCTTGCTATAATGGAATCCCAATTTGGGGATAATGTGAGGTCAGCTCTGGCCCTCGTAGGGGTCTATGCCTGCAGAGTTTTCTACCAATCTCCTCCTTCAGTGATACTCTACAGAACAGTCCCCATGCTGCAGCAAGGGGCCCTGCTGGCCCTGCCACCACCCAGTGTTCTGCTCCTAGGGACGTGTAACAGACTATACATGTAACACCCCCCTTGTCTCCTCAGCACATGGCTGCCATCTTTCTAGAGGCAGTCCACGGTGTCCGGGAACCCTCCTGAACTCCAATAGCTAGCTGTTCCTCCTTCGGTCCACAGACCCCTGGATAGCACCATGCATGTGGGCTGCATGGGAACAGCCTGCTCTTGAACTTCTCAGTAAGCACTCTGCTTTGCTGCCTTCTGACCCGGCACAGGGACAGTGCTACAAATGTTTGTTAACTACAGAAATGGGTAGGAGGAGATCAAGAGTTGGCAAGATCCACAGCTCCTAAGGATGACTCAGATCTATTCCCCAAAAGAATGGAATCCCAGGCTAATTGGAGCCACCCAGGGGAGAGCCTGGCTCAGAACTGACCCCTCCTCCTCCCCACTCAGGTCTTCTCTCAAGCCTTCACCCATGTCCTGGATATCAGCAGGTTGGAGAAAGCAGACTGTGTGCCTTTGCTCACCAGGGTAACGTTAACCTGGGTGTGCCTGAGGCAGTGCAGACGTGTCATCCAGCCTTGGAGGTCCCCTTCACCCACATCTAGTGGGGGTGAACCATCCTTGACTCACTGCTCTGTGCACTCTTGATACCTGGACTCTTCTGCCAGAGTCCAAAGTCTGGGTTCGTAGCAGAGACTTTGCCAGGGGTTGAGCCTTTCTGAGCCTGAAGAGTATTGTCCCTCTCTGTTGCCCTTGTCAGCTAGCTTCTTAGGTCAGCCTACCTTCTGCTCACCTGTGAGGATTGGGGGATATTGTGCTGCTATTTCCATCCTTCACCCCTCTGGGCAGATGGCCTTTGCCATGTTAGTTGAAGGAAAGCCCTGCTGGAGGCAGGGTGTGTGTCCCCCACTTATCAATGTTAGATGTGGCTATGCAGTTTTGGACATAGAATGAAGTGAATATTTCTGCTCTCTGTCTTGGAACTTTGCCATTGCCTTGAGAAGAACATACAAGGCTAGATGCTGAACCCAGGAGAAAGATGCAAGCCATGGACAGGGGTGGAACCAAGTGCCTAGAAGCCCAGTCGAGAGGAGCCCCTCTCGGTCGGCACAGGTCCCTGAGAAGTGATCACTGATTCCTGCCTTTGGGCTGGTCTATTACACAGCATCACTGAGGTCGGAGGTAACCAACTAATATTAGATCCATTTTTGGCAAAACAATCTGATGTCCAGGACATTTCTCTGCTCCCTTGGCATGAGACGTTAACACCAAGAACCTCATCAGACATTAACAGAAGCACAGCCCCTCCTGATGACAAAATGAATAAGCACATGCCAGAGGCTTGTTTCTTAAAAAAAAAAAACAAACAAACAACCAGTGTGCTCCAGTGAGATGAAGGGACACCGACAGGATGCACTGGAGTGTTGCCTCCAATTACTAATTTCTGTTTTGCCTCTTCCCTCCCCTTTTCCCCTTCAAGAGGCTATAGTCTCCTGCGTATATACAAAAAGTCACCCCCCAAACCCATTGTTTAGTTCTCAACACATCTGGTCTTCATTTTCAGGAAGAACGGCTAATGACATCTGAACGCTTAGAGCCGTGCCTGCACTGTGCATTGTGAACAATAGACTATTGTTGATGTTTTACAGAACCCCTGTGCTGCTGCTAAATAGAGTCAAGACCTTTCAGTTCTCCACAACTTCTATTCCAAGACTATGAAAGGCCTATGAAAGGCCCACTGAAGACCCTTCCTTCCCAGTGCACTCGCCCTCCTGCTGTCTCTAAGAAACACCCTGAGGATGGAGAGGCATGTTGTCCTCCCCCAGTTTTGGCTCGAAGAACTTTTTTGTGTGGATGGAGTATAGGGATAGTGTCTCTTTTATTCACCAAAACCCCAGGATTTTTCTAAGAAGATGTGTGGCATGGGTAATGGCATAATACATTCTTTGTCCTACAAATGGATTTTTCAAAACTTATCTCCATGTCCAGTTATAAAAAGCATTTTACACTGATTCACGGTTTAAAAAACCTCTCAGAAAATTAGGAATAGAGGGGAACTTCTGAACTCAATAAGGAATATCTACAAAAATCTTTCTACTGGCACCATATTGAACAGGCAAGAAAATAGAATCTTCACCCTAAAATAAAGAACAAAGCAAGAATGCCCCCTCTAACCACGCCTTTTCAACATCATACCCGAGGTCCTAGCTAATGAAATAAAATAAAAAAGGGAATTAAAAATATACCGATTAGAACAAAAGAAAGCAAGCCATCTTTGTTTGCAGATGACATAATTTTCAAAGTCAAAAGTCTCCCTCCCAAACAAAACAAGGAAAACACTCCAGGAACTCACACATGTCTATGACAAGGTTACAGAATGAGGCTAATATACAAAAATCAATTGCTTTCTTATATGTGAAGAGCAATTGATTTCCTGAATTTGAAATTAAAAACGTAGGATCATTTACAATAGCATCCCCAAATGAAATACTTCGGTATAAATCTAACAAAATACATAAGACAACTAGATGAAGAAAACTATAAAACTTTGATGAAAGAAATCAAAGAAAGAACTAAATAAATAAAAAAAGTAGTACATGTTCACAGACAGAAAGACAATATTGTTCAGATGTCAATTCTTCTCAATTTAATCTATATATTTAGTGCAATCTTACTTAGCAAGTTATTTTATGGTTGTCAGTAAACTGATTACGAAGTTTATATGGAGAGACTAAAGACCCAGACACAGTATTGGAGGACTGACGCCACTCTACCGCAAGACTTACTCTAAAGCTACGGCAACCAAGACAGAGTAATGCTGGTGAGAGAACAGACAAATAAATCAATCGCACGGAACAGAGAGCCGACAAACAGACCCACATAAATGTCGTCAGCTGATGTCTGACACAGGAGCAAGGCAGCTACAGTGGAGCAGAGGTGGTCTTTTCCATAAATGGTGCTGAAACAACTGGACATCCCCAGGCAAAAAGTCAATCTAGACACGGACTTTACACAATTTATAAAAACTAACTCTAAATGGATTATAGACATAAACGGAAAAAGGAAAACTGTAAAACTCCCAGAAGACAACACAGGAGAGAATCTAGATGACCTTGGGTATTGCAATTACTCTTTAGATATAACACAAAAGGCATAATTCATTAAATAAAAAAATTGATGAGCTGGAGTTAATTAAAATTTAGAACTTCCTTTAGAAAGGCACTGTTAAGAGAATGTGAAGACACACCAGAGACTGGACAAATCATTTGCAAAGGACCCACCTCATAAATTGCTGTTATCCAAAATACATAATACAAAGACTTTGTAAAACTCAATATATTGGTCTTATATTGACACATAATCCAATTAAAATGAATCAAAGACCTGAAGAGACACTTCGCTAAGGAAGATGCATGTATGACAGATAAATAAGTATACAAAAAGATTTTCAATATCCTTTGTCATTAGGGAATTAATAATAAGAACCATGAGACACCTATTAGAATGGCCAAAATCCAGAACACGGACCCCACCAAGTTTGGTGAAGAGAGATAGCAATGGAAACTCTTGTTCATTGCTGGTGGGAATCCAGAATGGTCCAGACACCTTGGAAGACAGTTTGGCAGTTTCTTTCGAGACTAAACGACTAAACACACTCTTACCATTTGATCCAGCATCTGTGCTCCTTGGCATTTACCCAAAGGAATTGAAAACATACCTGCCCAGAGATCTCCACACAGGTGTTTATAGTGCCTTTATTCACACTTACCAACCCCTGGAAGAAGTCAAGATGTTTCTTAGAAGAAGGGATAAACTGTATCACATCCAGACAATGGAATGTTACTTATCACTCAAAGGAAATCAGCTATCAGACCATGGAAAGATGTGGAGGAAACTTAAATGCCTATAGCTAAGTGAAAGAGGCCCGTCTGAACAGGCTAAATTCTGTATGGTTCCAATTACATGACATTCCAGAAAAGGCAGAACTATGGAGACAGTAAAATGCTCAGTGGTTGCCAGGGACTAAGGGGAGAAAGGGAAGGATGAATGAGCAGAACTCAGAGTATTTTTGAGGCAGCAGGACTACTCTGAATGACAACACAGTGGTGGACACACAACATTACACATTTGTTAGAACCCACAGAGTTTACAGCAACAAGAATAAACCTGAATGTAATGGGTGATAATGATGCGTTAACGTAGGTTCCTCACACACAACAAATGATGGAGGCCGGGCACACAGGGGTGAGGGGATGATGATGAGGGAGGCTGTGCACATAGGGGTGAGGGGACGATGCTGAGGGAGGCCGTGCACACAGGGGTGAGGGGACAATGATGAGGGAGGAAATGCATGTAGGGGTTAGGTGTGTCTGATGATGGAGGGTGTCCTTTTAGGGGTGAGGGGACTCTGCTGAGGGAGGCCGTGCACACAGGGGTGAGGGGATGATGATGAGGAAGGCCGTGCACACAGGCGTCAGGGGACGATGATGAGGGAGGCCGTGCACGTAGGGGTGAGGGGACGATGATGAGGGAGGCTGTGCACGTAAGGGTGAGGGGACGATGGTGAGGGAGGCCGTGCACACAGGGGTGAGAGGACGATGGTGAGAGAGGTTGTGCACACAGGGGTGAGGGGACGATGGTGAGGGAGGCTCTTCTTCCCTCCCTCCTTCCCTTTCTTCCTCCCTCCCTTCCTTCCTTCTTTCCTTCTCCCCTTCCTTCCTTCCCTCCTTTCCTTCTTTCCTTCCTTCTTCCCTTTCTTCCTTCCTTCTCTTCCTCCCTCCCTCTTTCCTTATTCCTTTCCTCCTTCCCTCCCTTCCTATCTTCTTCCCTTCTTTCCTCCCTCCTCTCTCCACTCCTCACTTCCTCCTTCCCTCCTTTCTTCTCCCCAGCCCCTGCCCCTGCCCTTTGCCCTTTTCTTCATTCCATCCTACCTGTCTTCAGAAAATGTGAGCTGAGTTCCAGTGTAGCCAACACCTTGCTGGATGCATGGAAACCTGTGAGTCCCACCTTTGTAGAGCCTGCCCTGTGGTCTAGCTGGAAAAGAAGCAACATGTACTTAGAACATTAAATGCAAACCTCAGGCTGGGCACAGTGGCTCACATCTGTAATCCCTGCATTCAGGGAGGCCAAGGCAGGTGAATCGCTTGAGCCCATGAGTTTGAGACCAGCTTGAGCAAAAAGTGAGACCCCCCATCTCTACTAAAAATAGAAAAAACCAAGACAAGAGTATTTCTTGAGCCCCAAAGTTGGAAGTTGCTGTGAGCTACAATGTCACAGCACTCTACCCAAGGTGACAGCTTGAGATTCTGTCTCAAATAAATAAATAAATAAATAAAATGAAAACCTCACACAGGGAAATACAAAGTACAAATAGGTTAGATGAAGGAAAACACAGGTAACATGTGTCACGGTCAGAGCTGGTTTTCTGAACCAAGAGCAGCTCTCACCGGGACCTGGAGGATGCGTGAGTTAAACACCCACAGTGCCAAAAATGCAGACAGGTTTTAAGACACCTCTTTGGAAGTAAAACCAATCATTCCGATAGTGTATAGCTCGCAGGTAAAACGGGTGGAATAGCAGGTCTTGTCACTTCACCAGTGACGATATCACTTCTTAAAATGTGTGTACTTCTGGGTGGCGCCTGTGGCTCAGTGGGTAGGATGCCAGCCCCATATACGGAGGGTGGTGGGTTCGAAAACAGCCCTGGCCAGCTAAAACAGCAGTGGCAACTGCAATCAAAAACTAGCCGGGCATAGTAGGGGGCGCCTGTAGTCCCAGCTACTTGGGAGGCTGAGGCAAGAGAATCGCTTAAGCGCAAGAGTTGGAGGTTGCTGTGAGCTATGACGCCACAGCGCTCTACCAAGCACAACAGCTTGAGAGTCTGTCTCAAAAAAAAAAAAAGTGTGTACTCTTTTTTGGCACCCTCTGTACTTAAAGGGAAGGGAGAGGCCTTGGGGAAGGATAGTTCCAGCACGTTCTTCAATTCAGTGGTTCAATCGCCCACTCATTCGTTCCATCACGCATCCGTGCTCACTGGACTCCATGAGCACTGCAGGGCCGCGGGCAGGCTGTGTGACTCCTGAGGGGCAGGGGTCGCCCAGCCAGGCCTCAGGTCAGCTTCTCCATAGGACAGACGGAGGAAGACTGACTGCTTTGAAACGTGCTACCTTGGGCTGAGTTGTGGCAAACAGGCTCTGGTGGAGACCGCCTGAGGGGGCTCGGTTAGACGCTTAGGTCTTGGGATCAACACCTGTCACTAGGAAGAGGCGAGCGGGACTGAGGGAGGAGCTGCGCTGTGGTGCAGTCTCAAGGAAAGCCGCGCTCTGCAGGGCTGGCGCCCAGCCGAGGAGGACGGCGTCCTGGAGCCAGCGTGAGCTGAGCTGCGCGGGTCCCAGTGCGGGTCTCAGTGCGGCTCCCAGCGCGGGGCTGCCCAGCAGAGTCCGCCAGGGGCGGGGAGGGGCGCGGCCAGGGAGGCGCGTGAGCAGCGGCGCTCGGGGCAGTAGGGACCAAGCCTCCTCTGTTGCGTGTCACCGCAGACGCCCATGTCCTGCTTGTCTCCTTCCTGGCCATTTGTTTAGTTGTGGTCATTAAATTCTCGTGCAGCTTTTACTTATTAGCCGGCTTTGCTCATACCCCGTCATCTAAACATACTTCCCCCTAAGGGCAAGGCGGTCTGGTGACCGCAGTGTGTGTCCTGGGACTGGGAGAGCAGCCCAGCCTCCACTGCTGGCGGTGGGGCAGAGTTCTGAGGCAAGGATCCCGACCGGGAGTTTGCAAACGTGTAGCTAACGCAGGGCCACAGACTAAGGAAGTAGCTGCTTGCAATTACCTGCTGAATGGTGGATAAGGGACAGACCTTCCAGAGATTTTCTGGTAAGTGGCAGCTGTCAGCAGCGCCTTCCCAGGTAGCATCCTGGCTGCGGAGCACTGGGCTGAGCAACCTCAGGTCTCTCCCTTTGTCTTCATCCTCCTGCTCCAGGCACGTCCAGAGAACCGTACATACAACGTCAGAAACGCAGGAAACGTTTAACAACAAGCACAGTCATCAGACACACGTGCATGCCCGAAGCACAGGGCATCTATCTGTTGGCCAGCTACCTAAAGATAGCACCTTCCAGGAAACCACTTCTCCTCTAGGAGCTGGTAGGGCTGTCCGTCCTACTTAACGTCCCACGTACTCTGACACTGGCATGTTTCCATGATGTCACATTACAGTGGCTTATTCTTGTCTCCCTAAAGCCGAGAGTTTTTCTTTCCTGGGATCTGGACCCAGCACATTACCAGCAAATGAGTCCTCAACAAAGCAAGGAGAAAAGAGGCTCCCTGGAGAGGCAATGCTGACCTCAGGGGTCATGACTGTGGGACAGGCACTTGGGACAGAAACAGGCAACTTCCATCCATGTGCCCATGACCTTCACTGTCCTCATTCGCACAGATGACTCCCTGTTACAAGTACCAAGTCTTCTACCTGCTGCCTTTGTCTGTCTGCACGTGAGCCAACCCACCTGTGAGGGGCCAGCTGGAAGGACCAGGAGTTAACAACTTGGGAACAATCTTCAATCAGTTACAAGTGCCAATTGTGTTTAAACACTCACCCCCCAATACAGAGTGGGACTACTCTATAGCATGTTTTGAATAACTTAACCCAAGGTCCCCAGTGGGATTAGCTTTCATTATCCACCATGGAAACCTGTCTCATTCCCCCACTCTCCTACTGGTGCTTCTGGAATTAACTCCCATAACAAACCAGGATCTGCACCTGGGCAGCCCAGCCAAAGACAGAGGCTGCCTTCGCACCTCTAGCACAATACACGGCCTCAGAGACACCCCGGTGTCTCACCTGCCTCCACTCACAGAGAGGCCTGCTTTGCGAACTGCAGTTCTGTCACCACACGTGATTATTCCTTTTTCCTTTAGCACAACGTGTAAAATCCACCACCCCCCAATGTGGACATCTCTTTGTACCTCATTATTTCTTACTGTGTACACTTGCTGTGAAAGACGTGTGAGCCTGGTGCTTACCTCATCTCTTCAAAATGCACCTGGGGCTGAGTGCACATTACTCATTGTTCTGTTCTA